>JAVSBS010015206.1:0-33906 GCA_033124195.1 Coracias cyanogaster | reverse complement strand
TGGCGTCACTGCACTCCAGCCTGGGTGACAGAGCAAGACTCTGTATAAAAAAAAAAAAAAAAAAAAGAGAGGGAGAGAGGAGGAAAAAAAAAAAAGAGAAAAGCCCTCTTTAAACTGCTGTTGAGAGCATGTCAAGGAGGCAGAAGTTAAAAGGAGCTGTGGGGGAGGGCTTGGTGCGTGTCTATCTGGCCGGCCAGCTCTGACTCACCAACACGTGCAGGTACCACCCTGCTGCAGCCCGGTTTCGGCCTGAGCCTTCTCGCAGGGTGAACCCCAGAGGGGCTTGCAGAGGCAGGAGGGAAGTGGAGAAAAGGGAAGAACTGTTCCTTCTTGTGCTTGGCTGCTTGGCATATGATGGCTCCAAAATCCTGTCCCCTTTCTTGCCCCTCACAGTTGTCCTCTCTTTCCCAGCTGCGTCCCAATCTTGGGTGAATCAAGAGAGCCAGGATCTGGCCCCACTGATGTAAGGGTTACAGGATTAGGCTGCCTTAGACAACAAAGCCTTGCTCCGTCTGTCAGGCGGATACCCCAGGGGCAGACTGGAAGGGTGTGGAGTGGAGGCTCCTCTTTGCAGAGGTAAGATGGGAACATTTTCTGGTCCTGCCTGTCTGGTTTAACACTCCTGGCTGGGACTTGGATGATCCAAAAGGGAGCTTGATCTGAGAATTGAGGCTACGACTTATTATTTAAAACTTACAAAGCTTGAAGCTGCAAAGCTGTAACTTTGGGTGCAGATTCACTTGACAGACTCGGTCTGCCAGGGATGAAGTGGTGGACAGACACAAGGCTGAATGAGAACCTCAAAGGCAGTGAAGGGATCCCACCCTGTCCCTCACCTCTGCCCAGCCATCGGCCTCAGCTTTTAGGTTTGAAGTCAAAGCTTTAGGGGGTTGACGCTGGCTGCCTTTGGCACACCGAAACCCAGGCTTTGCTGACACCTAGGGTGTGACGTGTCCTCATGTCTCTGGAGAGAAATGGGTGTTTTTGGTAGCCCAAGTGTGGCCAGATGGGTGCTACCAGTGATGGAGGATCTGCTAGAGCCCAGAGCAGTGCCTGCACCCATGCAGAGTGACATTTGGTCCAGCTTGTCCTACAGTACCACAAAAAGAGGCAAAAAGTGAAATTCCAGTCCCTGACAAACCATCCTTTACCCCATCCTGGGGTTCAGGAGGGGAAGGTACTCTTGCTAGAGCTGCTGTCACAACAAGTGGCCATACCAGGAGAAGGGGTTGAATGCCAGCAGCATGTGGAAGAGGAGAGGATTTGTGACCAGATGGTGTGAGATGTCCCAGTGGGAGCTCACAGCAGCTCAAAACAGCCCCTCTTCTGTGGTTGCCCCATAAGATTAAGCTCTGTGGGGTGTCTGCAGTTGCAGCTCCTGGAGCTGAGATGAGCTGCTGATGTCTTCTGTTCCTCAGAAGAACAGATAGCTGGGCCATTGCCCATTGCAGTGGTGTCAGGACTGTATCTAGGTGGTCTTTACTTGGTGAGATGAGCCCACCCATCCATGCAGGGAGGAGAGGTGCTTTGTAGTCTACAGGCAGCTGAGGCTTGGCTGAACCGTCACCCCAGTGTCGTGGCTCCCTTCATCTTCCCTCCTTCCTGGCTGTGCATGGCCATCACAAGACCATGCCCTCTTGTTGCAGGTAGCAGGTTTTAGCCTTGTGATTTTGTCCCTCTGAATGTCACAGTCCACTTCTCCTTGGGGAACTTGCCACCTACTGCAGAACAGAGCAACCACCTGGCTCTGTCTGAAGGCATCCTGCCCTTGGTGCCACAGCTGTGCCAGATGCTGAGATCTGGAGAGCAGCACTGAAATCACTACTTCAGCTGGAGCTGCTTGCTCCTACCCTCATGGGAGGGATGCCGTGTACCAGTTGCTGGCTGTAAGAGCCATGTGAGTGCACAGGTGAAGGAGAGAGCTGCTGGGATGGCTACCAGAGGGGAACAGTGAGCTTTGCCCTTGTTCTCGATCCCAGGGCTGTGAACTCTAGAACAACAGAGGGAGGGAGGTGGCGGTTCCACCAACAGGGTACAATAAACATGCCGGGATCCTGCTGTTAAACACCCAGGCTTTGTGCGTTTCCATGTGAGGGAAGGCTGCACTGCAGGTGGTATGTAGGCAACTGCTGTCTCTGTGCCATGGGTGCATTGCTTTAGGTGGAGAGGAGCCTGGTCCATGCTGCTGGCATGCTGCCGAAGAGGGGAGCTGATCTGGGGCAGGCTGCCTGCACTTGGCAGATGGGTTGAAATGGAAGGAGTCTCTTCCAAGACAGCCCTTGATGGAAATTAGCCTTGCACAGCTCTGGGGGTGGGCTGTGAAGGTGAAGGGTTGGGAGGATATGCATGATGGCTGCTAAATTTAGGAGGACACCATTTTGTTCTTTATTTCCTTGCCTGGTGTGGTAGATCATGTCCATGGCTCATAGTCTGGCCCTGATCATACCTACGAGCTCTGTGGTGCCTTTCTGTGTCCATGCCTGGGAGAACATTCTTTGCCTCCACTTTCACTTGTATCCTTGAGACCTTTAATCTTTCATGCTGTCTAAACCAACCCCCTTGGGGAAGGAGATGGTTAATTAGCCCCTTCTCCCCCTGCTCCTCACTGCCTGTGTTTCCCGGACCCCGCTGGCTGGTGACCCCCTCTGCAACGTGTCTGTGAAGCTTGTTATCTGGCCAGTACAGATTTCACTGGCGGGAAGTGGCGGTGATGCTGCAAAGGCTCCGGCTCCCGTCACGAGTGTCTGACAAGGTATGGGGAGCTCTTCCCAGCCTGGCCTGGCTTGTGAAGGTGTTGGGGCTGTTCCCTGGGCCCACATCCCAGACAAGGTGGGAGGACATCATCCCTGAGCAGCGTTGGTCCTGCGATGGTGCAGGACTTGGAGGGGATGGCTGCAGCTGCGCTCCACTTCAAAGTGAGAGGGATGGAGGCATCCCTTGCTATGGCGGCACTGGTGCTGGGAGATGAAGCAGGATCCTTAAAGCTAGGCTGCTTTAGGGCCTTCCCATAATTTTTCTGGGGTATGCTGGTTCTTCTCTGTCCTCACCTAATGTCCTAAGAAGCCTCAGCTTGGGTCCTACCTGAAGCTAATCCCAACAACGGTAAAAAAAACTCCCTCACCTAATGCTCCTGGCTGGCCTTGTGCCTGGGAGACAGTGAGGGGCTGCTCCTTGCCTTGGTGAGGCTGTCAAAGGAGAGCGGGAAGGAAGAGGGGACTGGATCTGCAGGCAAGGGAGCTCCCTGGGTTCCCAGGGAGCTGCTGCGTGTGCAGGAACTGCTGATCCTGCAAACGGGCCATCGCCTTCTCTTGTGCAGGTTCCTCTCAGCAGCATGGTGCCGTGTATGTGTGCATGTAGTGGGGCACCCGCACCTCTCCCTGTGTGTAGCAGAGGGAAATGAGCTCTGCTCTCCCCAGGCTCCAGTGCGGAGGACGGGGTGCCCAGGAGAGGGGTGCTGTTGGTGGACTGCTCCCCCTTCATGCCAGGGTTAACCTTTCCATGGTGACTCTCATGGCTGGACAGATCTGCCTTCTGCATCTGGGGTAGGGAAGGGAAGGAGGAAGCTGGTTGTGCAATTGTTCATAGAAATCAAATGTGAAAGGACTGGGAACATGGTGACACAGAGGAGGGCATCTTCAAGGAGAGCCTGTGTGCTACCTGCGCTGTGTCCATCAGCCCCCTCCCAGTCCAGATGCTGACCCCAGTGCTGCTGAGACACATGGAATAGTGTCCCTTGAACCACCCCCCCTCCACACACACAGTGTGGCTGAGGGTTTGCTGTAAAACTGAAAAATGCCTCGTTCTAGAACTGTGACTCCTGCCAACTTCTCTTATCAGCCCCTGTGCTCTCGCCTAGAGCCGGTAGCTGTAAGGATGGAGATGGGGGAACAGGCTGCTGTTATGCTGCTTTCTCGCCTGCAGCCTGTTTGCATTCATGATTGCATCCGTGCATTAAAGTGCTTTGAGCTCCTCGTTACCAAAGTGCAGGCTCTGAGTTTTAACGAGCCACCCGTGGGAGCTGGGACTGGGAGAGACGAAGCGTCGTCCTGCTGAACCAAGGCAGCGCCTGACAACAGGCACCGCTGCCTGGAAACGGTGGGCAAAGGCTTTATTGACCACTGGAGGTCACTTTTTCAATAATGCAGTACAATCCAACTTTATTTTGTCAGTACCTTTCATGCAGGCTGCTTCCGAGCTGCTCAGCAAACCCAATGCAAAGGGAGGGAGAGGAAAGACTTCTCCTTGAGCTGGGGAGGTGGAGGCTGCTCGGCAGCGCAGGGTGCAGAGGAGAAGGCTCTTGTGCTTCAGTGAAGAAGAGGAGGAGGAGAAGAGCAGAAAATGAAGCAGCCTAGATGCTGCTCCCCTGTGTTGTAGATGCACCTTCAGGCTCTTCATAAGCAAATGAGTGTGTTTGGCCCTGGGGGGGCTGGAGGAAGGGTGGAGGAAGCAGGAGGGTGCAGGGAGAGATGGCAGGTTGGCACAGGCGAGCCTGGGTGCTCTGCGGGGAAGGTCAGCCTGCATTTCTCAGCTGGAGACAGGCGGTTGTTGAGAAATGAAGGCCCTACAGCAGTGCAGTCAGAAATCCAGCTTGCTGCAGCTGTTTGCCTCTCCTGGAGTGAAGGAGCTTCAGAAACCCTGTGATTTGAGCTCATGAAAGAGCTCGGCTGTGGGGAGGCCCAGGCCATTTCTGAACCAGAAATTGTGCCTGAATCGTGCTCCTTTGCTCCCTGCTCGGTGCTGAGCCATTCCCAGGAGGGGACTGTGACCCTGCTGCCTGCACTGCCTGCCTGCTCCAGGCTTTGGGGTGAGGTTTCAGCATGGGCTGATGCCCAACAAGGGCTTGGTCAAGTGCCTCCTCCCAGCCTCATGCAGGCAAAATGCTGAATGCTGTCCTTGGACAAGAGGAGCTGTGGAGGACCCTGGAGAGGTTGCCTTTGATCACCCCAAAATCCCATGCAAAATTGAAAAGGGACATCCTGGGACTCTCTGATGCCAGCTGCTGCTGCTTTTGTGAAAGAACTGGAAGAGTTTCTGTGCTGGGGAGGAGTAGAGTCCCCCAGCACTGGAAGGGATGGAGGCTGGAGGTGCAAAACCCAGGAAAAAAGACTTTGCTAAGGAGTCTGCAGCAATGGCTGGTACATGAGCTCTTCTGTTAGGCTGCATGCTTCTCTTGCATGGTGATGTGTGGTTTCCAGACCTGCTGCTGGCTTGGGGTTCTCGATGACTCTGACCTGCAGGAAAGACACCACTCATGGCAAACCTTTCTGAAAGTTTTCTGTCGCCTCTTGAGTTTGCAGCCCACAGCCTTGCCTACATCGGCTGTGCCACGGGCAGGGCTGAGCCCCGTTTGCACGGAGAAGGTCCCCTTGTCTTACAACCCAGGGATGGAGCTGTGGCAGTGGATGGTCAGCTGGGAGAAATGGGGCTCTTCTGCCCCATAGCAGGCTAGGGACAAGGTGCAAATGACCACCTGAATACAGAATGTTTGTGTATGGGTGCCTGGACACATCACGGCCTCAGGAAAGGGGGTGGACTGGTAGGCTTGGACAGGGTCTGGTCCAGAGCCTTGAGGCCTTGCTGGTTCAGAGGCATGCAGGGAACAGGCTTGTTTGCTTTGCACATCCTTCTGCCCCACTTTCTGTTGCCCCCGTTGCTCCCATGCTGCCCATCTCCTCCTGCCTGAATCCTTGCTCTTTGCCCTTTCTCCAGCAGGAATGCAAATGCTAACCTGTGACACCTGTGTTTTGGGGTCTCCTTGCTCTATGCCTCCAGCATCTTCTGGGTACCCAGGCTTAAATTCTCCCCTTCTGCCAGGGAAGTGGAGGTCTCCTCCTGCCTCTTCTAAGCCTGTTGGAGCTGCTTGAAAGGATTATGGGGTTTCAGCAGGACTCTGTGGAGCCCAGAGGCATCCGGCCTGGCACTGGGAGGAATTCAGTCTTCTCATGTTTCTTTGCGCTGTGGTGGAAGTTAGTTGGGAAGCTGGTCATGCCAGATCTGCCATGTGGGAATGCTTTCCCCTGCTGCCCTTTGAGGACGGTGATTCTGTGATTCTGTGACCTGGCATTCAGGCTTACCAAGGGCCGTGAGTGGTTGTAGGTGGCCTAGAGGGTCCTTGTGTCCAGGCTGCAGACCCTCACAGCAGATAACAGTGTTGGCTCTTGTGATGTTGCCTGTTCAATCTGCCATTCCCCAATTCTGAATTCTGGAGTAGCTGGTTCAGATGGTGATGTTTCCAGCATCACCAAAACGAGCAGCTCTGGGTTTTTTTGCTAACTTGATGTTATCATTCCTCTTTGAGAAGTGGGAAAGGAAAAACTGTTCTTCACATCTGTTTCTTCCACAGCTCAGGGAGGAAGGGGCTGGGTTTGCATGGAAATGTCAGTGTTGTGCTTGGAGACCTGGGGTCTGGGCAGGGAATAGCTGCTGTGCCTCAGCCACTCTCCCCAAATTGCTGTGGAAGCCGGACATGTAAGGACTGTGAGCATTTAACTGCCACAGCAGATGGGACTTGAGACACGTCAGAGCAAATATTTAAAGATCCAGTTTTATAAAGCCACTTTTTGGCCTATAAACCACCTACCCAGCAGCTCCCAGTGCCCATTGCTGTGAAGTCCACTGTTTGCTGCTCAGCTGCCCTGCTGATTTCCAGAACTCAGCCAAATGTGCTGCCTTGGTTTAGTGCTGGATTTTTCTCCTTTCCTCCAACCCCAGGGTTTTATTTTATTTGTTTATTTATGGAATAGACTTTCCCACTCTCAGCAGAGGGGAGCAGGAAGTGATTGCTCCAGCAAGGGAGGCTCTATCCTGCTCGCTGCCCAGCCCTGTCCCTCTCTCTTTCCTGGTCACGCAACAGTTTTTATCATCTCAGCTGCTGTTGGAGCAGCAAAGAGTGAATCTCCTGTGCTGGAGGCAGGAGCGCTGCCTCCCAGTGCATGCTCTAGGGCAGCCTGGGAGATGGGAACAGGGGGATGTTGTTGGAGGGGAGCTCTCAGTCTCCCTTTTATCCCGTTACCACGCTATGGTGTTCCCGGGATCAGACAGACTCCAAGACTGTGGCCAGATCCCAGTGGATGTCTTCCTGCTGCCTCAAATTCATTTTGCAAAAGGCTGAACTGAAGAACGTGTCCCCAGGGGGTGGCAAGGCTGAGATCTCCTGTCTCCTTTTGCTTCAGAATACATCAAGTACAAGTTTCAGGTTCCTAGGAATGATCCTTGAATGGGTTACACAGTGTGGAGTGGTCTCCGGTTTGCTCTTCCCTTTGCTGCATAGTTTTTCAGCCTGGGTCTTGTGGAGACAAGAACTGACGTGGCTACTAACATGGGCAGCTCTGCTCCTGAATGAGCAAAAGAAAAATAAATAGCATCTCAAATTGCAGCTTGTGTGCAATGGGCCAGGTTTCTGCTCTCTTTCCAGCTCTGTGACCGACGTAGTTACTTCTGACTTGCATCTGCAGTGAAAGTAAGATGATAATTGGGCCTAGGGACATTTTGGGATAGACCCAATTTAATCTCCTGGTGCTTCCATTTCTGCCTCATATTAAACCCTGCTCAAACTCTCCTAGGAGACTTGCAAACAGAACTCACTGGTGTCTCTGCAGTGCTTTGAGATCCTCAGATATGAGTGGTTACAGAAGCTTTTAATAGCACTTAACTCCTCTGGAACGGAAGTGCAAAGCAAGGGGAAATTCATAACTGATAAGAAAAGCCACATTGGTGCTCTGGGTTAAACCCAGCATTATGCCCTCTAATTATGTAGCGGTGGCCTAGGCTGTAGAGTAACCGGTGAAGATGGGATGGTTGTGCTCGGCCAGAGGGAACCGGGGCTGGATTTAGTGCCTGTTGAGATCAAGGGGCCTTTGATTTCAATGGGTATTGAATAAGGCACTGCAATATCAAACAGGCTAATCAGATAATAACTTCAGATCATCTGACATAGATTCGTGTCCCTGAGTTGGGGCAGGCGGAATAAATTGGGCAGCCAGCTGGGCGAGGCTGTGTGAGCAGGCAGCTGACGACTCCTCCCTAATGAAATGGGATGTCCAGTAACAGACTGGTGGCAAAGATGGTCTGGTAGCTGGGATGGGGTATGGGTCAGACCCTGTCCCCCTAGGCCAGGAGATCCAGTGTGGGCCTGAGCCCCTTTTCCACCTTGTTCCTAGGTAGGAGCTAATGCAAGGGCTTATATGCAGGATAGTGGATAGAGGAGCTCAAGAGGAAGAAGAATCTGGGGTGATCTTGCTTCTTAAGCCCATGCTTCCAGACTTCTACAGGCTTCCTGCAAGAAAGGATTCTTTTTTCTTTGCAGCCCTTAGTGTATTATGCTGGCACCTGAAATCATTTCTGCAGTCTTCTAAATGGGGAGATTGGGCACAGCAAGAGGTGGGTTACAAAGGAGAGGATGTCCTGATGCTCCTCAGGGATGTTGAAAATGCCTATTTGCAGGGTGGTTGTCCTGGGGCTTGAGCTTTCTGATCCTGAATCTGGCTATGCTGGCAGGAAACCTGTTCTGTAGCATGGGGCATGCTCCCTTTCCCAGGATCCACAGGGAATTTTACCCTGATCTTGCAGGAATATGAGGTGTTTGCAAGGTCCTTTATCTCTCCTGCTCTGTACCTGTGGCTCATCCACTGGGTTTCTTGGTTGTTTTTCATCTGGCAGCATCTAGGAAACTATGCAGTAGTGAGCAGGGCAGTGGGGAGGTATTATGGGGTAGCGTACGTATCTACAGTTGTTGTAGCATTACCTGCCTCTCTGCTGCTAACTGTCTAGTGCTGTGGCCGCTCTGCTGGGACAGCGGTGGCTGCTGCAATGTAGCCAGCTCTGAAACAGCTCCTCCAGCAAATGCCTGAAGCCCGGGATCTCACCTCCCTTCTGGTCTTCTAGATGGAAGGCTTTGGACATTCTGCTTTGCAGGGGTTGGAGCCTGCAAAGACCAATTCCTCTGACTTTGTCTAGCCGTTGAGTTTTAAACCACGAGCTCTAATTCTGAAGCTTGTTCTGTTTTGTTTCTCCGTGCTTAGAGGAAAAAAAATCTTAGTGTCTTGCTCTGTGTGCATTGTATGATGTCTAAGAGGAGTTTACACCCCAGCCCATCCCACGATCGCTCTCTGTGGCTGCATGAATGTTATCTCTGAGGTCTCCACTTGCCCTTGGCTGGAAGTGGGTCAGTAGGTTTAAAAGTTCTGGGGAGATGTGTTGTGATAGTATTGGCATCATACCACAACAGAAGCAGGCTGAAGACAAATTCAAGGCAACAATGGAAACTTGGAGAGAAATGGAGAGAAGAGGCAGAGGATCAGCAGATGGAGAAATCCCTCTGGGTCCTATTAAGTACTTTGCCAGTGTTAAATGCTGAGTAAAATATAGTGTCTGAGAGATCAGATCACTGGGTATTCCCTCTGGACAGGGAGACCCTGTGTTTGTCTTTCTTCAATGAATCATCCTCTGGAGCTGTCAGTGCAGAGATCTGGCATGGGGTTATCTCTGTGTCCCACTGGCTGCTGGAGGTGACATTGCTTCCAGGCTATTTGGGCAAAACTCCTTGAAGAAGACACATAAATAGCACCATCCAGCTGTCTGCTACTAAAGCTCTGTTTCTTGAGTGCTTGGATTGAGCAACAGCAAACAAAACCCTTCTGGGATGGCCTGAGCACCCAGAGCTAGGGCTTACAGACGAAGGAACAACCAGAGAGGTTTTGGGAGGAAAGTGCTCTGTTGCTATGGTCTTCAATAGGGCTTGAGGAACACAAGCCCACAAAAGTTGCTTCACAAAAGCATCTCCCGAATTTGCAAGGCTCATTGAAGAGCTCTTCCAGGTCTTCAAGCAGCATGTGGCTGTTTTGCTAGATCCTTCTCTGTGAGCTGAGACATGGGTTACTGGCAGCCCAAACCAGAAAAGGTCAATACAGGGAAAGAACCAATTGCTAAATGACCTTCATGAATGATGCTGAAGAGTCTGTGTGGCACGGGGAGGTGTCAGGCCCACGTGACAAGGAAAGCCTGCAAAGGAGATGGTCCAGTAAGATTTTTTTGCTTGGCTTTTTCCTTAAATGTATCACAGAGACTCTTGCAAAGTGGGCTAGAGAGGTGAAAAGACTGTCTTACATTGCAAGAAGAGCATGGTGGGAAGGAGAGGACTATGCAGCCTTCATGATGCTGTAGTGATGGATTGTGTTCTCCCACATCTGGTATGGGGACATGTTGTGAGGAGAGGTACCTGCTGCTCCTCTCCCATGTTTTGGGGAGCCATGCTCCAGCTGTAGCTGGTCTTGGGGACTGCTTGACTGCATTTTCCACTTGGGAAAAGTGTGCATGGACAGCATGAGAGCTGCAGATGCTCCATTTGAAAAGCTGTAGAATTACTGGGAGTGGGAGCAGGTTTAAATCCTATCTCCCCCAATAAATTAACACAGGTTGCGCCTCCCTGCCCCCAGGGAAAATCCAAACCACCCTTTGCTTTACTGGTCCCTGCTCAGGTCTACCCAGCCTTGCACCAGGACCGCGGTTACTCAAACACTGATAATGTTGTTTCGAGCAGTAAGTAAAGCAGGGCTCGCCTGCGCTGGGCTGCTCTGTGACTTCACTGCTTTGAGTACAAACAGCAAGCTGTTCCTGCGCGTGGGCTCCCGTCGCTGCCAGGAAAGCTATTCTCTTTCAGGAGAGAGAAATGAGCTGTGCAAAAAGAAGGCACGTCTCGTATCGATAGGCATTGCCTGCCAGTTCAACCAGTACATGGTGGTACTGCTGCATGGGGCTGGTTTGGTGGGTTTGTGGGGATATTTGATGTGGGTGACACTTTGAACTGTGCTGGTGTCAATAAGAGAATTGCCCTGGCTACTGTGGCTAAATTGGGATGACCGGTCCTGGGTGGGATGCTGCAGCGATTACTGGCAACAGGAACAGAGCGAGACGCTGCGATGTGACACAGTAGAGGACACGGTCCCTTCTGTGTCATGTTGGGCTTAAGAACAATGTCCCATTGCTGCTCCTGAGGCATTTTTACCCCTTCTGGCCCAGAAAGAACAATGGCTTAGAGATGCCTTGCTTTGCCTTTTGGGTTTCTTTAATCTCTAACATTTTTCCTTGGCTGGTGTTTGAAGTTTGCTGAGGATGCTGTCCTCACGCTGCACAAGGAAGGGATTTTTGTCAGCCCTTCACTTGCGTCTTTCAGGAGGAAACTCCTGGGAGTTTAAAAAGAAACGTTGACACCAACCTTCCTTTTGGAAAATTCCAGCTCCTGATGGAGATGTCTGTGTGTCGAGCAGAACCCTTGAAGCCACCGGCTGGGTGGTGGGTGCCGGGACCTCTCAGTGCCGTAGCTCAAGGGCTCTGATTTTCGGCAGCGCTGGGCTGGCAGTGTGCCGAGCCACGGGAAGGCTCCGTGGGTGCTGGTATCTCCTGCAGATCTGGGATCTGCTGAAGTGTGTCTGCCCCGACGCCAGCCCGTACTCGGGGCTGCTCTCGGCTGCTTGGAGGGTCTGTGCACCCTGCGATCTCTTGGCCCGTTTTAGAGACAGGAGCTGCCTCTGGGGTTGATTTCACCCCCAGTTCAGCATGGGGAGCAAGACGAGGGGAGCTGGCTGGGCAAGTGTGGAGATTTAAAACAATGTCTGTGGAGTGGGAGAGGAAATCTCAGCTGCTGTGCCTCATTTCACCATATTCCCCCCTCCTGTCCCAAAAAGCCTCCAAAAGCCTGGCACAGAAGTGGGAGCCATGTCTCACCCTGCATGTTCCCCACAAGAGCCCTGGGGAAGGAGGAGACCCCAACCCAGCTCTGCCTCACCAGGACACAGCCCCTTCCTCTCCTGGGGTGCGTCAAGCTAGGGGCTGGCATCTCCCCAGCCATGGTGGAGGCCCCCAGCCCGCTGCAGGTCCTGGACCCTGCCGGATGTCGGGGAGCCAGACGGGCGTCCTGGCCATTGCAGCTGAGCTCCCGGCCATGAACAATGGGGCCATTGAGGGGCTGGAGCCGGGGGTGAGGCCTGGCTGGCCGGGCGGCGGGCTGCGGACGGGGAGGACAGCTGAGCCCGCTTGTTCCGCCCTGGCCGAGTTACAGCCCAAAATAGGCACCTGGTGGCCATTCGGAGGCTGGGCCTCTCTGTCTGGAGGATGATCCTTGTTTGTGTGTGAAAATTTTGTGGAGTATTTATGGCTTGGAGGGGGGGAAGGAAGGAGGGAGCCTGGCAGTTGTGCAAACTTATTTTTATTTGTTTTCTTTCATGTTAGAAAGGTATTTTTAACCCTGTTCTATACCTTCCTGTAGGTGCTTATGCTTTCTTGCAAGCTGGGCACCTCTGTCCTGGTGCAAGAGCAAGAGACTTGCTCCACAAGCTACCGCGACGGCTGGGTGATGGAGATAAGGGACAGAAAGGAGAAAAGCCCCATGGAGGGGTCACGGTGCTTCTGAAAGCCCTCAACTGCAGCGGGTGAGAGGGATGGAGAGATGACATTGGCAGCTGGTGAGGCCACTAAGCTGTCCCCGTTGTACGTGTTTGCCCATCTCCATGTGCCATCCTCGTCACTAGTCCTGGGTTCCTCTGCGGCTGCCAGAGCCACCTCCTGCCCCATGGAGTACGTGTGGGTGTTTGCAGATAGCGCTTCCTCGTCCCTCCTCACCAGACCCCCTCCGATCCGCTTTCCTGGCACTGAAAGGGATGCTGTCTGGCTCTTGTAGACACCGAGCATCTGCTGTGCCCAGTGACTCTGAAAATCGCGCCTCTTCCTTAGCTGTGCATGGATTTAAGGGCTCGACGTGAGGTGTCTGTAGGGGTGGTCATGGTTTGAGCCTGCTCTGAGTCGTGATGCTGAAAGCGGGGGTTATGTCTGAGTTGGGAGGGGTGTAAAATTAATGCAATGTTTAGATCAGCTCATTAACTAACTGTGCCGGTCCAAATCTTGCCCTCAGAGGCATGTGTGTTGCTGCCAGCACCATCAACATAAAGACTCTCCCCAGCACAGCCGGGGATAGGATTTGGCCTGTTTATATTCACGGTGCAAAAAGAACCGAAGGATTAATGACTGATTACTTCTTGGGCCAGCAGGAGCTCTGGGTACCCATCTAGTCTGCAGATAAAAATGCAGGGCAGACCAAGACAAAGCTTTGCAACAGAATCCTCCCAATTACCTCACCGATCTCCCCGCTCGCTGTAAAATGCACCGTCAGCTCTGCAACCGGCTAGCCAGCACTCAGCCTGGAGACAAAACACCTCCTGATGCTGCTCTGAGCCTCTCTGTGAGTTTTGGGGAGAAAAGAGTAGATAGCCCCCTGCCACCACACCTTTCCCCGACCTGGGCATTGTTTGGAGGTGGTTTGGCGGAGTTTTGGCTGGTCCCTACCTGCCTGTGCATGTGTCTGAGCATCCTATGGCCCCCCCAGCAGAGCCTGCGCGTTGGATGCGGTTTCTATGGTTACTGCAGCTCCCGGGCCCGGGAAGAGCAGTTGGATACTGGAGCTGGCAGGACCGACGTCTCCCTCTGGATCAGCCAGAAACTTGACAGGGAGTCGGTGTGTGCGGGAGCGACAAAGCGCAGGACAAAGACAGGAGGAGAGAGGGAACCCAGGAGAAAAATCCAGCGTCTGCTGGGTACCGGGATTGCCCCCAACAGGTTATCCTCTGAACAGGCTTCAAACAGGAACAAAATGGGCTGCGGAGAGGGGGGGAAACAGGGATGATGAGAAAATTGCAGTTCTGGTGCTCACATGAAGGTGACATTTGTTGTAGCATCTCTAACCATCGATTCAGGGAACTAAACACATGGAATTCTTAACTGCTGCCAGAGCCTGACTATGCTGCCATTTGTTTTCTCCCAGCCCTGCTTTCCTCTTATTTAATTCTTTTACGGTTTTTTACCCTGATATTTCCCTCCCTATGCATGCAGCTTTCCTCCCTGTATCTATATATTCCCCTCTTGTTGGTTAGGCTAAAAGTTCAAGGCACGTTTAGCCCTCACCACATGCAGTGTTGGCACCACTTGGGAACCGATGGGACCTCTTTGGCAGAGTTTTTCCTCATCACAGCCTTGCCGCTGCGGTCGCGCTGGTGTCCTGCTGATGGACCCAGTGTGCACGGATGCAAACCCAGTTGGGTGTTTGCATCTGCAGTCAGAGACCCCTCCTGCCCAGTCCTCTCCTCTGCCCTGCCCCAAATACCTATGGTCCCTACCAAATTGGATTCAACCTTGTAGGCTGGACTTGCAAAGCCCTTTCTTTCCAGCTTGGCCACTTCACCTCCTCTGAACTGCTGGCAAACAGGGCAGTGCCTCCGAAACGCCTGTGCTGTAATAGGTGTCTTGAGCTCTGCTCTTATGGGCAGGGTGTGGGGACAGAAATGAAAATAATTAGGCCACAGGTCTGGGCGATGAAGGGCCCTCGTCCTGACCTGCTTGGGAGGTAACTGGGAGCACAGGTCTCCCCATGCTTCCCGGGTGAGGAAGGCTGCTTGCCCAGGGAACTCTCGGCGAGCTCCAAGCCAGTCAGACTGGCTCTCATCTCCCCAGGGCAGCTCTGAGTGCTGTGGCTCTGTCAGATGAGGGGTTGTGATGGGTTGTGGCTGTCCGACACAGAGAGGGGAGGGCGTGCAGGCAGGGGAAGCATTGCAAGGTTCTGGCTGTTTCCAGGGCTGGCAAGCTGCAAAAGAAATCTGTGTAATGCCAGGAAACTTCACCTGCCTGTGCACCAGGGTATTGGTAACCCTGAACCTCCGAGATGGAGAAAGGATGGAGCACAAGCATGAGCTGAGTGGTTCTCCTGGGTTTGGACCAAGGGCTCTTGGTGCCCCAAAGCAGTGCTGCCTGTCCCTGCCTATACTGTGTGTGGGGCCAGCGGCTGCCAGGACTGCAGAGAGGGCAAGTGTTTTCTTCATGTAGGGCCAGCCTGGCTCTTTGCCCTCTCTGTGGAGGGGAGAGGGAGCGGTGCCTGGGGAGATGTCGCATGACTTCTCCCAAGCTGTGGCCTAGTTTTGAGGGAATCTCTGCCCTTCCCTACCCATCCAGCCCTTTCCACTCACCCGCCGCAAGCTCTGCCATCGCTGCTCACATTCCTGCAACTACACTGGGGCTCCTCGCTGGGCTGAGACCTGATGCACCCAGGCAGAATATCTCTGACTGCTTGGCTGGGTGGGTTCCTATGTCTCAGGCAAGGTTGGGGATGCTTCTTCAGTGGAGCGGTTGGAGTTGGAAAGGCTCCCTCCTCTAAAGGGCATCTGTATATGCAGCTGGATGGAGGACCAAACGCCTGTGGACCAAAAAGGCCTTTCTGCCTGGAGCCTGTGTGAAGTCCAGGCTGGACACAGCAGGGCTCAGCTTCATCCTGGGTGTTCCCTTGTCCCAGCAGAGGATCTGGATGTGGTGTCTGTGACAGTGCTGGGCATTGTGTGAGAACCCTGTGTGAAAAGTCATCAGCTCACATACCAAAAGCCTTCAGCCATGGTCCTGGTTTGAGGTAGCCTAAACCTTGACAGTCGCCTTTTGGGGAAAAACAGTCTTTTTTTCTTCATTCACTGGGATTTTCTTCAGGAAAGGCAGAAATGAGCTTCCACCTTATGAATCCTAGTCTCTTCTTGTCCAAGGCTGAGGAAGCTGTTGATGCTGGGATGGGTTAGTGGCAAAGGCTGTCGAGTAGACAGGCTCATGGAGTTGGTGTGGTCCCATTGAGCAGAGTAACACTGAGGAAGCTGGAGTGGGGCCTATAGTACAGCTGTGTTTTTATAGGGGCAACACTGTGGAGATGCCTGAGGGGAGACTGCAGTGTCTGCAGCAGTGCTGGATGCTTTGCTGGTACAGGACCTACCAATGCTCTGCCTCACTTGCCTTGGGTCCTGTGTCCTTTGGGTGGGATTGGTCTTTGCGGGGAGGTGGTGAAGCAGAGCAAGAGGCAGCAGTTTACCCCACACCCTGCAGCACCATCTCTGCATCCTGCCTTTGCTGGGCTAGCAATGGACACTGTAGCCCAAGCAGCCAGCACGTCCCCTTCCCCCCAGCAATTCCTAGGCCACTGCCATCACTGGAGATGTCTGAGAGGCGGCGGATGGGGTGTCTGCAGGCCCCCAGCTCTCTGAGTCACCTGCTCAGCCCTTTGGTTGCTGGGACTTGCAGCTGCCTAAGCTGTGTTTACCCTTCCGCGATCCCTTTTCTCCCGTTTCCCCAGGCAGACTACAGCCAGACAAGAAAGGGCAGATGCGGCTCCCTGTCGACAAGTCGCTGCAGGTGAGCCGGGAGCTGCTTGGCATGCACCTGAGCCACCTGGCCTGTCTGCTGTATGAATGGTTTGGGGCAGGCGGGAGCAGTGCTGGGCTGCTGGCCAGGGGATGCGTGGGAGCAGGGGCTGGGGGATGCTTCGGGGAGAGGGAACGGCCCCAGTGAGGATCCTCTTCCTGCGGCTGCAGGCGTCAAGTTGGGCCACTCCCAGTCTGGATCAGCGGCTCGCAGCAGCCATAGAAATGGAGCGTCAGGTCCATAATTTTTGTATTTCCCCTCCTCCTGCCTTACACCTTGCAGAAGGGAGTCCCTGGAGAACTGGGTCCATCTGGGAGCAGGGAATCGACCTGTCAGTGCCAGGCAGTGAGCAAAGCCTTTTGCATCACTGGGGCTGGGTGAGAAGTGCTGGGTCTGCTCCTGGCCCAGCACGTTGAATGGCTCCTGTCTCCTCAGCTGAGTCGGACCCAGAGTGCTCCCTGTATGAGTGTGTCCTGGCTTGATGTCAAAACTGGCCTCTCCAGAAGGCATCACATTCCCTGAATGGGATCACGCCTGCAACGCCATCCATGTTCTTTCCCTGGGTTTCAATGTGCCTGTGTGGGCGGCAGCAGAAGCAACCTCTCAGAGCTGGGTACAGGTCTTCTGTCTGCAGGAAAGCTGCTTGGAAAGTAGTATGGTTTTCTGAAAGAACAATACTTTTACTCAAAATAAGACTTTTCCCCTCCGATCTATTTTCCTTGTCATGAAGGAGCCGTGGTGACTTCTCTTGAAGGAAATGAAACCTGGTTTGGGTTCCATGTCCTGAGAAATATTTGAAACACGATGGAGAACGCCTCTGGATTGTTTTTGAGCCTGGCCAAAGGGCAAAAGCTCTTGATTGATTTGTATTTCAAACCTTTCTCACCCTACTGGTCTGCCTGAAGCTCTAAACTCCCAATGTGCCTAGCTCCAAGGAAGGCAATATTTTGCACGTGGGCTAATTTGAGTTAAATTCAAGGCTGTTTTTATTTGCTTCAGGGAAATGTCATTGGGCTCCTTTTGGTGTCACTTTGCTGTTCCCGAGTAGGGAGAGAAACAGTAGGAAGCTGAGCGTGTATGTACATCTCTGAAGCACTCGGGTATTTCCAAGTGATGCAACTTCAGATTCCTTCCCCATCCCCCGCCTTCCCCTTTGTTTCAAAACCTTTTTTTGGCCTCAAAGATCAGCTTGGGTGGGTTTTTTTAGTTAGTTTTTTAGACTTCTTGAGACTTGCCTAGTGGGAAGAGGTGGGCAGCCCTGGAGTGAGGGCAGTGCAGGCAGGGTGGCTGGAGAGGGAGATGCTGACCTTTGGGCGAGTCCTTGTTCCAGCCTGTAGGTCCATCTGTGACAGACTGTGTGATCTTCCCATGGTCAGGACCCATCAGCAGGTGAGAAATCACACCAGATGTTTGCATGCTAGCTAAAACCCATGGATCAAGCTGGGGAATGTGCTGTTTCATGTGTGAAACCTGTTGCCTTTCCCCAAGGAGACCTCCTGATCTGTGTGTTAAAACAGCAGTTTAAGTCATCCCCTGCTCTGATGCTCTGTGCAACTTGGAGCTGGAAGGTCCTGGCTTTCTACCTGGCCACCTCTTTAAATTGTGTGTGTCAGCATGGCACTGCTACATGGCTTCTATATGGCTGATGTGTGGACGCTCTGGTGTGAGGTTTCGTTTGTTGAGGCTTTCACCCAGACTGTTCTCCCCAAAACCTGCACTGTCACTGCCTGTGTGCCAATAAGCCAGCCCGGGGAGGGACCGTTCAGGTTTCGCTCATCCTCCAGCCCTGTAACCAGCTGGCAGGGATGTCAAACATGACTTGTCCCTGTAGACGAATTCATGCTCGACATCACTGTAATTAATCTGATTCCTCGAGGTCGTGGTTCGAACACAACCTAATTGTCTTGGGGTGGTAACACCCTCTGGATTGCACGATGTCTCCTCACAGGTGTAGGTACTTTGTGAAACCTGGCAAGCAACTGAGCTCCTGTTCCTGAGCTCTCCCCCCAGTGCTGGGCAGGTGAGTGGTTGGGGGCTGCAGCAGAGCTATGGTTTCACGTGGGGACCTGCCATTTCTGTGGCCCACCTTCCTGTGCAGCTCAGTCTCCTCAGGAAGGAAAACAGAGTAAAAACTTGTTTGCTGCTGGGAAAAGAGGTGACTGGGAAGGCTGCATCCTGTGGTTTACTCTAGTGGGACATGAGACTGGAATGGTGAGCTCAGGGAGAGGAAGGAGACATATTTTCCCAGCCACAAAAATCTTAAAAGATAAAAAAGGAAAAGTCCTGCTCCTACAACATAGGACAAACACTTCTGAAATAACCTGTCAGAAATTTCCGTCATGGCTTAGGCTTTCCAAGCCCTGTTCTGGAATAACTGATGATGTGATCTCTAGCCCTTGCATGGGCTGAGGGGACCCATGTTTCACCCCTTGATGCTCCATGTGGGACTGATATGGTGTGCTTGACTTGAAGACTCCATCCTCCACTGGGCAGACCTCGGTGGACGCTTCCTGAGGTCCCACTGTTCCCCATGAAAACTCTTGTTTTCACTGTGCTGAAACAAGGTGGCTGGGGTCATCTTGTCCCCAACAGCTCTGCTCTTTGTGAAGAGGCATGTGTGAGGGAAGAGATGAGGGACTTCAGTGTCTTGGTTCTCTACTTCCTCTGCTTGGAGGCAGCCGGGATTTTATTTCCTGAGCAGTTACAGCTCATTGCATGGGCAATACCCCACGCTTTGAGCCCTTGGACTGATTTTGTACATGAACGTAGGGCCCTGATCTTGCCATTCCTCCTGCTGCCACACTCCTAAATCCCTCAGGGGAAGGAGTTTGGGCTCCTTGTTTGCAGGGAACAAGAGTCCCAGTGCCGAGGCTGGGATGTGAAACAAGCCGAGCGTTTTGTTTTGTAGCTCCGTACATGGCAGCGTGGCTAAAGGCAGAGGCAGATTTCAAGGCACGGTCGTTTAACTACACTGGAAATGTCTGATTCCAGGCATGCTTATTTCACAGATTTTAGTTGCACATTTCCTGGGCAACAGTTTTGCAAATGTAATTCTGCAGGTAGGCTTTGGGGGGGCCGAGGACGGCGGGTGCAGCTGGGACGGCGCTGGGTGAACGCTTGCTGGCAAAGGAAGACGAAAGCTGCTTCCCCCAGCGCCTTGTGGGTTTGGTGTTGCTTTGCTTTACCTCTTCAAATGAAGAGTCAGAAAACATCTGAGACCCATACTGGGATAGAGTGGGAGGAAAGGGAGATTTTAAAGTCCTGGTCAAGTTAGTGGGAGTCTTTTCCTTTGTGGACTATGGATTTGCTTTTGTAGCTTGGCTCTGGTTTGTTTGCAGGGAGCGTGTCTTGGCTCCTGCTGTCTTCGGCAGAAACAAAGCTGGACCCAAGTGGTCCTCAGTGCAGGACAGACTCAGGATTCAGTTTTATTTCTTAATAGGCCCATTCTGTTGCCTGTTAGTGGGTCAAATTTTGGAGCTATGACTCAGCCTGAACTTTCAGTGGCTTTTGCACCTGGGGATTTAAATATCTGTCTGCAGGGGAGGTGAACACCAAACGGCATCCCTACCTGCAACTCCTTATGATGTTACCTCCCCCTTTACCCCCTCCAGCTGTTTATTTTTTCCCTCCTGCTGCTGCTTACCACCTTCACGGTGAGTCAGAAGAATGGGACATGAATGCTTCCTCCTCAGCCACTTCAGTACAAAGTCTGGCAGCGGCTTCCTTCCAGCTGCTGGGGAAAGAGAGTTTAGGCAAAGCTGCCAGCCTTTGCCCAGGAGCCATGGAGGAGAGTGCAAGAGCTGTTCCATCGACGCTGTGCCGGCAGCGGGAGCCTCCGGCACAAGGGAGCAGATGAACAAGCTGCCGGGGGTGGCAGCCGTGGTGATAACATCTGGACCCACCCGAGGAGAGCACATCTCCCGATGCTGTAAGTGCAGGGCTGGGACCTTTAGTTGCTGAGCCGCCTCAGCTCCCACTGAGTTCAGCAGGAGTTCAGGGTGCTCAGCATCTCGAAGGAGCAGGGTCGTGCAAGCTGCTGCGTTGGGTTTGATGGGACCTGCACCCAAGGGACGGTGCTGGGACTGCTGCCCGCCAGGCTGGGCGAGTCCTTTTGGGACAGCTTCTGCCAAGTTTGCAGAACAGCCTATTCCAATGCAAGAAGGAGTTCACTGGAGCCAGCTGTTGAGCTGCAAAGCTCTTCCTGGGATGAGGGGGTGGCTAGAAAACCACAACTGGCCTTTAAAACAGAGTAGCTGTAAAAGCCAGCGAGTCCCGGGGACGCTGGAGCCTCCTCTACCTCCTTTTGCTGGCTGGTGGGGGGCTGCGAGCAAAGCACCCCATCGCTCCACGCAGGGCTCCGCAGTGGAGACAGCATCAGCGCCTTGCGGCAGCCAGGGAACCATCACTGCTCTGCCAACTCCCTCTTCCCTCCCTTTCATTTCTTTTTTTTCTCCTCCGGTAGCCCCTCGCGTCCCCCGCCAGCCTCAATCCAGCTTGAAAATCTCAAGGCAAATCCTGCTAAATAGGGAGATTTTGCTCGGCTGCTTCCCTGCCCTCCCCGGTCTCTCTCGCTCCCTTCGCCGTTTCTGGCCTGCTGGGTTTTGTGTTTCAGTTGTTATAAATAAAGCTCCAGGCACTGATTTGGGTATACAATGACACCTTGTGTTATTAGACAGCACAGGACAGACTTTGCAAGGGGAGGCTGCTCGCTCGCCCTCCCTCTGCTCCGCTGCCTGCGGTCTGCGGGCAGCCTTGCGTGCGGCTGCGGGGCGGCTGGCAGCAGGTGCTTCTGCCTCCCTGCCGCTGCCTAAAATCACAGCCCCCGGAAAAAAAATAAATGAATGAGGATCTCATCCCCTGCTTGGCCTGGGCTGGCTTTAAAAATAAGTGGTGAGGGGAAGTTTTGTGGTTAGAAAAGGGAGCGTGACGGAGGGTGATGGAGAGAGTCTGCACTCTCTCGGTTTTGTGCACCCCATAAGTGGGTGGGAAGTGTTTTCAGGGGTGTTGTCACCCATCGCCTCAGCCCTGCTTACTATGGTGCTGGGCAGGATTTCACCCCATAGCCGTGCTGCCTGGCTTCTCCTTGCCCAGCCGCTGTGTGCCTGGCAGAGCTGGGGTCTGAGCATCCTTCCTTCCCTAGCTCATCCCTTCACTGCACCGCATCCTCAGCCCCTGGGAAGGGCTTTGTCTGGTGAAGGCTATCTCATGCCAGTCACCTTCTTGTCACTTGGTTCCCCAGGGGACTAGTGCTGGCTGGAGTCGGGGAAACTGAGGCAGAGGTTGAGCCCCACATACCCACTTTTGGCTTTTCCCTTGGCATTTTTTCCCTTGCTTCAAGTAGCAGCAGCGTGTGGGAGGACAGTGTCCACTGAGAGAGCAGGGGAAGGCAGTAAATAAAATGGGTGACGCTCACCATCCTGACGGCTTGCGGGAGGTGAGGGCAGCAGGCACCTGGGATGTGGGCTCAGCCTTGCCCTGTCGAGGCTCAGGCGCTGCTCTGTTTTTCAGAATAAATCCCTATTATTTTTTTTATCCACCCCAGCTTTAAATTGGAAAGGTAAATGCTGTGTATTTCTGCTTGGGGCCTCCAGCACAGATGTCCCACAGCTCCAAAACACACTCACCTAAGCTGGTCTCACCCAACCCTGTTGCTCCTGCCATGGGACCCCTTTGTAGAAGGGCCTGAGGGAGCTCTAACACTGGGATCTGGGGACAGGACCCTGGAGCAGCTTTTTCGAGTGATCTCCTGTGTTTTACTCGTCATCTCTCTGCAGGGAATGGAGCTGGTCTCCAGGTGCCCAGGTTGTGGAGTCTTCGAGGCAGCGATTTAGAGGCAGATAAATAGAAGTCCAGCCTGCAGAGTTAGGAAGCTGGCCTCTCCTCAGGGCTGACTTGAATTCTCCAGGTTATTTTAATTCTTTTGAAGACTTTTGGAAGTGGGTTTTTTTGGTCGCTTTACTACATGGTTCTGATTATTACAATTTTGCATTATTTGAACCATGTTTGAGGAGTCAATGAAATCATACAATGGTGGAAAATTCCCTCTTAGAAATGGCTTCTGTGTTTTTTGGGTTGAGTTGGGTTTTTTAAATTCCCCTCTTTTCTATTGCCTCTGGATTTGGGCTGTGAGGAAGGAGCACCCCAAAACCTCTTTCTAGCTGGATGTGTGGTGCTTTGCACTCGCTGGCCATCGTTGTGGCCATAAAACCAGGCTGAGATTGCTGTTTGCAAATTGCCTATGTAAAAACATGCGATGGCGTTGGGTAGCCGCTGGTCTCTCTCTCCTCTTCCTACCCACCTCTTGTAAAAGAAAGAACATGCAGCACGTGGGGCTTTGTTTTGGAAGTCTTGTGTTCCCTCAGTTTGTGGAGATGCAGACTTAAGGAGAGGTTACTAAATACCCTCTTTCCGTGGTTTGTGATGCCCTTTTTACTTTATAAGGTAAATAACCCAAACTATCCAATAAAATTCCAACACTGCGTTAATAAAGTAATGGAGATATTTAACGTATGCAGGAAAGCTGCTATTCCAGAGCCCTAGGCCTGCTTTAGTAACTATAACAGGAGTGAATAAGATCTTTTCCTGCTTTTATTTATACACATATAATATCAAATATTACTGAGTTTTTGCTTGTTAATGTTAGCCAAAGGGGTTAAGAGAAATAAAAAGGGATTTTGCAAACATATCAGGGGAGAAAGAGCAAAAGTAGGCCCATTAATAAATAAGGGAGCTGAATTCAGCAATGATATTGAAGTGACTAAGTTACTGAGCTGCTTTTAAAATCAGTCTCTGCTAAAATCAGTGGAGACAATTAGGAGACTCTGTCAGATACAATCATGAGCTTCCAAATAGAAGAGCAGCCCATGAGGGAACAGAGAGGCCAAGAGGAATAGGGGAAAGAAGCCAGCGGCTGTTGGAGTCAGAAGAAAGGCTTCCATTGAGTCCATGTATCTGGTGCTGGGTTGTTGTGCCGGCAGGTTGGAGACGTCCCCATCGTGGGGTGGGAGCTAACCTGGGAAGGTTAGCTGTAAGAGGGCAGAAATAACCACGCAACCTGGAAAATGGAAAGTGGAAGTAACTGTAACAGAGATCCAGAGGGAAAGAGCTTCTTGCCAAACAGCTGAAGAGCTGAAAGACTTGGAATAAATGACACCAGAGGACTGAAGAGCACTGATCAAAACGGTGTTGGTGGGGACTCAGCTCTTTGTGGCTCAGCTATGGCCACAGAAAGGCTAAAACCTTCTGTTGTGTGTGTCTTGTGTAACTGCAAGATCTGCCTTTTGATATTTTTTGGGCAACAGATGCTATGGCCACATGTCAGACAGCCCTGGAGACACTACTCTGGTTCTTTCTCTCTTGCTTGTGCTCACAGCACTGTTTTCCAGTGCTCAAGCCTGGGTGCTGCGATGACATTGGAGCGTAAACCCACTGGGAAGGGAGTTGGAGAAAAGCACTGCAATGGCATGGAGCCTGAGGGACAAGTGTGGGAGGAGAGGTGGAAAGAGTTAAGCCCCTGGATTCTGCTGGTCGCTTTGCAGGGGTGTCCAGGATGCGAGAGAACAACTGCAGCCCTGGGTGCAGTCCTTGGTTAAATGATGTCTGGCAGGGACTATCGTCGTTCTCTATAGAAGGGTGTAAACCCAAGGAAAGAGGCTTGAGGGTAACTAGCCTTTAGAATTTCAAGCTAAGGTGGGAACAATATGACTGAATTGCACAAAGGAGAAGGGAGACTGAATAGTGTTTAAAAAAAATCCCAAATGAGCAAGCAGCAAGAAAGCGTCTCTCAGACGAAAGGCTGGCAGTGCCAGGTTTGAATTGTTTAAAACACAATTATGCGAAGCTCTCAGATTTGAAGATGTTTTGCAGGAACACGGTGAAGGGGTAGGTTTGCACCAGTCTTTTCTCATTGCTTGCCCTGAATTTCTTTGGCCAAGCTTGTTGGCATCGAAGGAATTGGTTCTCACAGAGCTCAGCCAGGGCTTGCATCTGTGCGAAAGGTGGAAAAGCTCCCTTGGAGTTCCCCAACTCCTCCTCAATGGGAGGCAGGTTGGTTGCTTGCTTTATTTATTTATTTTGGTGCAGAAGGATGGGGTTTGGGGATCTGCGCTCGATTCCTAGCTTGTCAGCTGTTAAGTAAATAGTGAAGTCTCTGTTCCTCGGCTCTCCCGGCTTTGTAGCAGGGACCATTACCTTCCCCTCCGCACTGTCTGCTCTGTCGTCCCACAGTTTCGTCCAATGCCCACTTCAGTCACTGGGACGGCTCCCGCTCCCCCAGTCATGTGTTAGATTGACCTTGAGGTTAGGAGCTGTAGGAAGGCAAAACTGGGACAGTAGAGCCCAGATGTCTGTAAAATCCTTATTCGTACCAACTGCCTAAACCCACCTGTTGAAAATGTTTGAAGGCTTCTGGATAAGCTGCTGCTGAGTGTCGTGTGCTGTATTTGCTACAGAATTTCCAGGAGGGGAATTGCTGGTGAGGTTTGAAGAGGTTCCCCTGGAAATGTAAAATCATGTAGGGATAATTTATTGGTGTTTTTTTAAAGCCATTGTGACTAGGAGGATCCTTAGAAATATAACAAGACAAACAATCCTTTCTCTGCAGGTATGAGACATAATTATGATTCCCAGGTGGCCAGGGCTTAGAGCCAGGGTAGCCAATGCAGGGGTGAGCACCAGAGAAGTGTCTGTAGTGTCGGGGAGATGCATCAGACCCAGCTCTGACAGCTTTTACTGGAGTCTCAGAGGTTGCAACTGCCACACTCAACCCTTCCGTCTGCTTCACCCCATCCCTGCAACTCTTCCTTCTTTCTCTTCAGCTATTTAATGCATTTTGTTATGTGGCTTCCCTGCACGTGGGTTTCCTTTCTTTGCTCTGTGCGAACATTTGTCACCCTCTTAGTGTCCGACCTGTTCCCTGTGGCCGGCAGTTGGTGTTGGCCGTGGTGAGCTTGGCCTCGGTGCTGTAGCGCTGAGAGCCAGCCCTTTCCCTGCGTGTTGCTTCTGAGGCTCCGTGTCTTTTTTTCCCCTGTCACGTGACTAAAGTTTGTGCGAATCTGTTCTAGTTTAAATCTGAAATATGCATTTCAGAGGGAGAGAGGGGGAGAGAGGCATGCAGACCTCACCCCTCAAAGCCCAGCCCATCCCCACTCCCAGCCTCCTTCCAAAAGGAAAGGCAAAGAAGAACCTGATCCTGGTTTCTTCTAAGTCTCATTATTTACAATGAGCCTTTTGGGCTGCTCTTTGGTGGTGGGCTGCCCCTTGGGGCTAAACTTCTAGAGAATATTAATTTCTAGTGGTTTGCACACCTTCTTCCTCCCTGAAGCCACCAGAGCCGCTCATGGAGGAGGACAGCATGTTGGCCTCGGTGGCACCACACACGCAAAGTCTCATGTATGCCCATTTTAGGGGTTGGAAGCACCAACTGAGCTTTGTCTTTGCATGACTGACCTGCCTCCACTGCCCACGCTTCCAGCGTTGCCTCGTCTTTGCGGATGGCCTCGAGTGGCTAACCAGGGAAGCCACCCACCTCTGCGAGACAACAAATTCTGGACTTGCAGAGCCACTAGAACACAGCTTAATTTTGCCAGATTTGGCCCCTTTTCTCTCAGCTGGAACCTGGCTGGATGTGTGTGACCTGGAGATGTCCCCAGGAAAAAGCACCCAGCTCGCCTGCAAAGGGGTGCGTAGCTCTTTGTGTCTCATTTGAGTTTCCCATTTAAACGCCTCTCTCTGCCAGAGGACACAAATTCTCTGGGTGGGCCCAAAGGAGCCGGTTGCCCATTTCACCATGGTGGGGACCCTGGCGGGACCCCCAGCAGGAGCCCAGTGTCCACCCAGCCTGCTGCCCCACGCTGCTCCCTGCTCCAGCCCTGGAGAGCTGGGAGCTGGCTGGTGAGCCGGGGAAAAAAGAGGCTGCAGCAAAAGATGGAACAAACAGAATTTTTTTTTGCATCTAGAGGGGGAAGCACAGAGCTAAAAATAAAACGGGAAGATCAGTATCTGTCAGGCTGACGGCGGATTGGCTCTTTGGAAATGCATGTAATTACCAGGCTGTAGGTAGACATTTGCATGGAGCGAATAGCAAGCTACAGAGACAAGGTTACGCTTTAACCTTTAAGTCCCGAATCTGCTGGAAAACTAAGACAGAACTGTAGGAAATTAACTTAAATTAACAGAGTTGCTGTGGCTGTGCCACATGTTACTTTGGTGTGTGTCACTTCATGGCACAGAGTGTCCTGCTGCCCCCATGCCCTGGCTCCTGAAGGACGGAGATGCTTTGGAAGCAAGTTTGGCATGCGAGGATCTCGTCCCTCGTTTGGAGATTCAGTTTGACTGGGGAGAGGAGCTGTGCTTTTTGTGGTCCACACACCTCCTTTCTTAAGGTCCTTTGAGTTGGCAGGCTCCAAAGGGGTGGAAGGAATTTGGGCAAAGGGACCTGTCCTAGGGGATGCTGCGGGGCTGGGTGGTGGGTGCAGGTGTAATCCAGCTGTGCTGGGAGGGCCAGGGAGGGGATGTGGCTGGGGAGATGCATGTTTTGTTGAGTGCCTGGAGCATGAGCTCTGTATGCACAGATCTGCAGGCACCATTCAGTGCTGAAATAGTATGAACTAGAGGAAAGATGGTCCCTTTATATGTGTTTGTGGGTGAGCATCTAACACAGTGAGTGCAGAACTGGTCTGGTGAAAACCAGAAAGGAACAAAACCCGCTCCTGTCACGGTTCCTGATGCTCTTGGCCTCCATGCTACCTGCTTAGCCTCAGGAGACCTTGCTCTTGCTCCAGCATCCCCAGGTCAGGCAGCACTTTAAGGACGAGAGGGCTCTCCACCAGGAGGAGAGATGGACATGCCATGGGTGTGTTTCTCATTCCCAGCTGGCACAACCACTAGAACTGCTGCTGTTATGGGATGCAGGTATGAGCATCTGAGTCAATCTGAGGACGGAGGGGAAGCGGGTTGGAAAACGTGAGGCTTGGAAGCCCATGGTGACACCTTGCTTTCTGTTGTCACTATGCTGCCTTGAATTGTGGGTGTGATCGGAGAATCCAAATCTTTCCAGCCTCTTTGCTAGCTATGATGACCAGACAATGCTTGTTCCCCCAAGTACTGCCACCTTCTCTCCAGCCTGGGGACAGTTTTGTCCACTGTATCGATGCCATTGCTTGGCTAAAGCTGGCTGCACTTCTGTGCCTTGCAGCAGAAGCTGAAAGTAGAAAGAGTGTGGTGGGGCCAGCTGGTGCAGAGCACGACTGCTCACCTCCCAAAGGGCTAGGACACCAGGAGCTCAAGATGCTCCATTGGCTCCCCATCAGCTTCTGAATCCAATTTAAGGCTCTGGCCCTAATCTTCAAAGCAACTAATGGAGGAAGTGCCAATGGCATCAAAGGCTGAATTTCATTGTGTGAGCAGCACAAGCAGCTCCACTGAGACAGTCCAGAACATGAAGGCTGGGATGAAACCTAGGAGAGCAATTTCAGCTGGCCGGGACATGGTGAGGGTGGCTATTGGTCAGGGCTCTTGGCTCAGATTCTGGGATTTGGAGGTTGGTTCTTTGCTCTGGGTGATGCTGGACCCAGGTTAAGGTGCCTGAACACCATGAAATCCCCAAACCTGGTGCTTTGAGGAGTTTATGCAGAGGCAAGCTGGGGCTTTGTCTTTCTGCCTCTAGTGACCTGTCTGTGAAACACAGATAAGTGCTGCCTTGCTTCTTGGGGCAGAGGACTGTAAGACCTGTGCATTTAGTGACATCCTAGGACATACTTCAGGAATTAAAGGGAACAGTCTTCTGGGTGAGGATGGGCAAATCTACACGGTGCTTGTTGTTAGGGAACAACCCATACCATTTAACCTGCTCTTTTATTAAATAAAGGGACCTTCATCCCTCCAGCCAGGCATCAAACCCAGCAGGTATCTGACCCCCAAAGGCAGCACTGCTAGAGACTCTGCAAAGCCTAATATTGCAAGATCAGATGTGGAAGGTGCTTGGATGCTCCAGCAGTGACCTGGGAAAAAGCCCACAGTCTTTCTGCCTGCCTCTTGGGAGGTGGAGAATCTAACTGAGGTCATCGAGGTGCAAGGCTTGACTCTCCATGTGTTCAGTCCCTTTCATGCTTCTATCTGCTGAAAAAAAAGAGTTAAAATAGATGTATGTTAGCTTAGGGGAAGTTTTGCTTTATGACTTCTTCACAATGAGAGTGTTGTATGAAAGGGACATGAGGTTCAGATCTGCCATTGTGCTTTGTTCTTAAATCCAGCTGAGTCTCCTGCCTACATGGACTTCTGTTGGAGGAGTAGGGACTGAGGCAGCTTCACACATTGACTATATCATTGTCTTGAAGGTATCCTGGAGTCAGCTCCTGGAAAACTTTCCCTGCCCAAAGAGCACTGAGCTCTGGGAATCATGCTTTGATGGTTTCTTCCCCACCTTTTTGGAAATCCCCTCTTGGAAGCCTTCCTGTTTGAACTCATTGTCTCTTCCAGCCCTTCAGCCAGTAGTGTTTTTTAACTCAGGGTGCAGCCTAGGAAAAAAACCTGGAATACCTTGTTTTAACTACAGGCTTCTCCTGCATGCAATGTAGACAGACCTTGAAGAGGGCCAGTTGTGCCCAAAATTCAGCCTGTTGTTTTTCTGGCTCTGTCAGTTGGCTTGATAAAAGCTGCGGCCTCTCCCTGCAAACTCAGTCTGCCTCTGATCTATGCTCAGTTTTTTGGATGTTGGTTCCTCATCAGTAAGCAGAAAGCAAGAGCCCTTCCCTCTTACAGCAGCGCAAGGCAGAATTTAAGGTGGTTAGACCTTTTGGAGAAGGAGGAGAAGGGAAGTCTGAAATGGTTTTTGGAGAGGGAGGTGCTGACAGCAGGAAGGGCCACCAGGTTTCCCGCATGCCTTTGTCGAGCATGCACGAGGAAAGGTTTGTCACTGTCACTTGTCCCTCTGTTGTAACAGGCTGCTTGTTCCCACAGGCTTTACTGTCATTTTGTCACCTCCTTCCGGGGTTCCTGCTTTTGTCAACTGTTTGTGAAATCCCGCAGGAACTGAATTGTCCCTGGAGCCTCAGCCACAAGATAGTGTCCCAGGGTGTGGGGGGACAGCGGGGGAGGCCCCTGCTCTGCTCTTCTCTATGGCTGCTCACACATAGAGGGCTGAACCACTTGCAAAGCAGCTCCAGAAGCACTGCCGTTCATGGTATGCTGGTTTGAAGCACCTTCCAGTTGACTTTCAAATGCCATGCTGTCAACTTGATGGGGGCAATCCCTCTGGTCTTCTATGCCTGTATCTATGTTAGTCTTGGTAGTAAGCTGTAAAGGGCTGGCTGCGTTGGTTAAGGCCGGGTGTGCCCAGCTCTGTGCCAGGTCTGATCTGCTCAACATCCACCAAGGAACCTTCTGAGCAAGGTGCCATACCTCCAACTTTATGTTTAAATCCTCATGATGGTTTTTTTCTTGGTAGCTGTGACACTTGCTTCCCATAACTGCCAGGTGCCCATGGTGTGGTGCAGCCCTCACCATCCCCACAACATGTCCCCAGCTTCTTGCCTGGGCTTTGCATTTCCACACCATGCTCTACCCATGGCCTTGCTGCAGCTGCGCCAGGCTGTTCTCTAGATGTACCCGTCGTTAGATCAAGCTAGCTGCCAGGATCCAGTGCCACCACCCTAACCCATGCCTCAACAAGCCTGGGAAAGCTGGGAGTGCTGTTAAAGCGTGGCTGGCTTGGTCCGAAGCACCAAGCGCTTGCTCTGGTCTCATGTTGGGCGTCCTTGCAACTTTGACGCAATGCTACATTTTTGTTCTTGTGGAAATGAACCAAAAGAATGAGAGGAAGTGCTTACAAACTCATTTTTAATGAAGATCCTGACGTGCGGACAGATCCTTTGTCCAGATACGAATGTATTTATGCCGGTGGCACCTTGCCATTCATAGAGCGACTTACACATTTTGTAACGTGATAGCAGTGGATACAAGTGAGGCTGGAGCACAAAAGACACCGAGATCAAGGTTTGGCCTTTCCTTCCCCTGTTCTTTGTGGGATTGCACTGGCTGATACCAGTTGGGGAGAGGGTGCCTCTATTTTTCCTTGACTGTTTGTAGAGGAACGCTAAGCTCCAGTATTCAGCATTGTTTTGACACCCGTGTTAGGGGTGCCTGGTGTGATGAAACCCTGAGCTTCGCTGCAGCCGAGATGCTGGGAAGAGGATGAAAACCCCAGCTTTCATCTTTTGTCACAAATAGTATCTGAAGGAATTTGTACTATTTTTACTGTTTGTTTTTGTTTCTCCCCTCCCCTTTTAACTATGCACCTTAGCATTTTCTGTGGGCCCTGTCACTGGTATATCTCCACTTGGACTTTGAAACAGATGACTCAGCTTCACGGTTGTTTAGAATAGTTTTAAGTTATTTTTGCTATCCAGCCCCATTTTCTATCATCATGCTGCAATTACTGGAGTGCCGGCTCTGCAGGGGAACACTTGCTTCTTTTAAACAAACGGTTTCCTTTGGAATGAAAAAAAAATATTTTATGGAAACATTTCTGTGGGGCTTTGATTATTAATTTATTATGAAGGGTCTAATTCTATCTTATACAAAATCTTAATTTTAGAAAACCTAAATTTGGAAGCAACTTTTGAACCAAGGCAGTTCCTTTAATGCGGACTTTGGTGTGTGTGTTTCTTTTTAAATGGCAAATCTGCCTTCCACTGGCGCCGTGTTATGTGGTTAATCCTGTTGGGCCTGATCTGATCGGACTGGCGCTGGAGCAAACCGAGCATCTATCGGTGTGGGAGATGCGATCTCCTCTGGGAGGGCAGCGTGGCCCGGGGGGGTGGCTGACACCCCCAGCCCCACAGCCTGCTGCTCTCTGCCTGCCAAAGCCGCGGGCTCAGCCCTGGGATTCAGTGATCCTACCTGTGCTGGGAAGGACTTTGTCTATTTTTTCCACTTAAAAAAAAAAAAAAAGGGAAAGTGTTTGCTGTCATGTTGGGTAAATGTGAGTTTTAAGCTGTTGCAACTGTGTCTGGAGACTGATTTCCAAATGGGGTGGCACAGCCCCACCCAGGGCATTTTTAGTCCATTCCCATGAGCTGAATTCCTGGTTGCTGTGTTTCTGTAGGTGAGGTGCTGCCTGCTCTGGAGGAGACATGCCACCTCCGCCTGCCCCAGCTCTTGGGGACCGGTGTGCCCACATCTCTCTTTGGGGAGAATCAGGAGATCAAGAGAAGCCAGGCTGAGAAAGGGACCGGGGAGAGCTGGGAGAGAGCTGGGCTGTCCTTGGGCACCTAAAGGTGTCAACTGGCACTTGATGGGTGCGAGTGCCCATGTGCAAAGTCCTGCTTTTGAGTCTCGAGGGGATTCACAGTGACAGACTCAAGAGCAAAACCTCACCCTGAGGGATTTCTCCTTCACCAATGTTGATGATAAACCCTTCTTGCCACCAGGATTTTAAGTGTTGCAGACAGAGGGGCTCAAAATGCCCACTCCCTGGGCTATGGAATAAACCTTGCCAGGCTGTGGCTGTCCCTGGGTTCTCCTGGGACCCTGCTGAGACCATCTTCCAGGGCATGGAGCTCTGAATGAAGGGGTACCTCAGACACCAGGCAGGGTGCCGTGTCGCCTGGGGCTGTGCTGGCTGCTGGGAGAGTTGGTGGCTCTTGGCCAGGGGTGAGGATTGTCTCCTGCCTCCCCATCGGGCCATGGGAAGGGGAAGAGGAGGGCTGCATTCCCAGGGATTTTTTAGGGTATTGCTGGGATTTTTTTAGGGAGGGAGTGATGTAGCATTTGGATGCTTGGCCTTAGGGTGGATTCCTCTTGCCCAGTGACTCCAAGCTCTCGAGGAGCCTCTTGGCTGTAGTGGGGAAGGGGTTAAGGCTTTCTCACTGGCCTGGGAGCTGCTGCTGGCTGCCTCATTCCCCTTCCGGGGCTGTTGGAACTGAGGTTTGCTGGTATGTGTGCAATGCAGAGCACCCAGCCCTCGATGGAGCTCTGTGAGACACTTCCCGGCATGGCCTTCCCCCCCCTTTGGCTCATTCCTTCCGTGCTGAGTGATGGGGCTGGGGATCAGGGACCTGCTGAGCAAAAACCAGGGGCCAGAGGAGATAGGTCGGAAAAGAGTTGAGCTGCAAAGCAGCAGCCTGAGCTCCACCAAGATGCTTGCACAAGACACAGTCGCACAGGGAAGTGTCTCTGGGCATGTCCTTCTGCCAGCCTAAGGTTTTGTAGCTCATCTGTGCTGACATCGTTGCCTTCACGGTACCAGGAGCCAGGGATGGGAGGGTGGCAAAGGGCTTTGGCCGCTCCTGTGGGGTTAGACCTGACCAGGAGCTGTGTTTCAGGCAGGATTTTGCTTCCTGGGGCAGGGGAGAAGGTTTAGTGCAGACGCAGGCAAGAGCTGGAAAATTGCAGCAACAGCAGCAGTGTTCAAGCTGAAACATAGTTAGAAGCCTTGGAGGGAGATGCGGACTTTGAGGGAGATGCAGAATGTCTGGAGCTCTCTCTGCAACAAAAATTTATGTCCCTTATATAACTGGGGAAAAGCAAACAAAGAAACTTGTCTCCAAGTGGGAACATGGTGTCACTGGGAGAGATCCCACAGCAAGAGCGAGACCTCGGATTTGCTCTCAGGGTTGTTAACTCTTTGGCAGAAGGGCAATGCTTTCACTGCTAAATTTTCAGATAAACGCCTCTTGAATATTCCTGAAGAACTGTGTGTGAGGGTTGTCTAATTGAGGCAAATAGGAATGATTTTTTGCTTTGGAGCTTTTTGGGGTTCAGTGGGACTGCTTCTGCCCAGGGCAGGGATTGCTGCTGGCTTTGCCGTGCTCCCCCCACGCTCTCCCACCACTTTGCTGTTGCTGAAGGACTGTGCTTTGCCTTTGATCTCCTACGGCACCGCCATTGACGTTGGCAGGAACTGTCTTGCAGACCAAGGCTGTTATATGGTGCTAATTTTGTAGTCTCAGATAATGGAGCCTCTCTAAAAATGTCATCTGGGGCCATTTGCGGGGTGAGTTTGACATCGCTGACTACTGCTGGGACGCGTGTCCTGCGGGAGGACCTAGCACACGTGGGAGGTGGTACGCTGTGTTGCTGGGAAGCTCGTGGACAAGTTTCTCAGCAGAACTTCTATTTTTCTACTATCTCTTAAACTACCCCAAACCGACAAATTAAAGTCCTTGGCCCCTGGTTGCTCCAGGCTATCAGGCCAATGCCAAAATAAGATCAGTCATAAAGGGAATAAATATGGAGGGGGGTGTTTCTGGATTATGGCTACGCCATAACTTTCTTATTAACTCAAATTAAGTTATAAAAGGAAATTGATTTAACCAAGGGAGGTGTTTTAGATGCCAGTGGCAATAGACTTGATTGTGGTTTTTTTTTTTCTTTCTCTGCACAGGCAATTATCAAATTAATCTCCTTTGATAGGAGCCTAATATCAACACAATCATTAATATATTTATACTTGCCCAACGACAGCTATTCAATAAGTTGTTTTTCTATTGTTTTGTTGAGCTCCACTTTCTTTTGCCTTCATGTTTCTCCACCAAGGCAGGCAGCTGGTTTCTGGGTGGAGATGCCTGGGTTCCCTCTTTGAGATTCTCACCACTGCGCTTGCACAGAGGCATTGCTCTTGCAAAGAAATCAAAGTATTGATTTTAAAGTATTAAAACTGTAGAAGAAGAATGATGGATGAAAATGGACATGAAA
>JAVSBS010015205.1:0-44924 GCA_033124195.1 Coracias cyanogaster | reverse complement strand
CACTGAATCATGACTTCTTCCCTGGGCAGTGACACAAGAAAGTCCCTCTACCCCAGAACATTCCACAGCTTGGGAATGAGGACACTAGCATGGGAAGTATGAGATAGGTGGTATAAACCCTATTATGGGAAGTAAAACACAGGCACCTACTTACATACACACATATACATATATATATGTAAGTAGGCTGTTTTTTTTCAGCTAAATTTTGAAATGAACTACAGCATTTTAGGTGGAGCTCAAATCTGTAGGTTATGGCAGAATACATCTACAATGCTTTCATGACTAAGCCTCTTGGAGGATGTGGGGATGGACAGTTTCCAGTTCCTATCCTAGTGCCAGAGTCAGATACATGACGAACTTTTCAGAACTGCTGACCTGTGACTGTTCGGGGATAGCAGGTGCAACTCTTGGCACCAGGGAATCTTTATAATAAAAAAGAAAAGCATATATAGAGTTTAGAAGTTGATTGCTTTTCAAAGAGACTTGTACAACTGCAGTTGTGGAGTTAGTGCTTTGGCTCTGCTTAGTTTTTACTTGAGGATTCAGAGTCTTTCCTTGGATTTGTCTATAAATTTCCTGAAGATTCTCCCTGCATCAAGTTGATCCCAGGTGACTTTTCCATCTTGTAGACTTTTCTACTGCTCAGTCTTCTGTGACACAGAACCACTGACTCCACTCTTCCATCAAAGCCATTTTCAGTGAAAGACTATAGTCTTCTATAGTGCCAGTGACAGGAATGCATCCCCAAGGTCATGAATGTTCCCCTGCCTTGGCATTAGGCTGAGCCAAGCTCTCAAAGGGCAACTGCTTCATGGTCAGGCACCTAGCCAAGGTGTTAGCAAGATCCACCACCGGGTTTTCCTAATATGTATGATGGATTTCTACCATCAGCTCAGCAAGTGCTAGAGACTTTTTTGTAAGGGTTACCAATAACTTGACTAAGCAAGAGACTTTTGTTGGTTTATAACAATGGGCCTCTGCAGCTGTTGTGAGAATGGATGCTGTGGATTCTGCAGTGAGAAATATGATGGCAAAGTGTCTTAATGGCAAAAATTTGAATAACATGCAGTAAGTATACCTGGAAAGCACACAGTGACCCATGCGGAGAAAACAAAATAGTAAGTACCTGCTTTTTAGGTCAGTAACCTTCCACCTGAATGACAAAATATTTATCCTGAAAAAAACAGTACATAATCACATAAGAAAAAGAAGAATGAAACCAATCTAATTTTTGGCTTTTCTTAACTTTGGATATTTGACCTTGCAACTTCAAAGTTGTTTATTTAATATTCTTTAATTATCTTAGTTTCTAAACACTGTTTCTTTTGTCATTCATTGTTCCCACTTTCTAGGTGTTGGTTTCCTTCCTCCATTGCAGTGCAGAAGCTTCTAGGGCTGAGAACGGTCTTTTTAATTAGTGTCTATGTGGGCACAGCGGGCAACTGAATCTGATCCCAAACACATAATTTATGTACCTTGTTTGGGTCATCTCACATCTGCTCATGTGATTTGCCTGGCCAAATACATAGGTAGCTTCTATGAGGTTAGAGACCAATTTGAAAATCAGTCAAGAGGCTAGACAGCACATAAGATATGATGGATCAAGGGTTCAAAGAAGGCCATAACCCAGAACTGCTGCTGCTGAACCACTTTTGGAAAGCTGATACAGTCATTGCTCCATGAAAGACTGTTACTTGTCAGAGGTTAAAGGGCTATAACACTTGTTTACTGAGAGGGATTGGGAAAAAAAAACAGGAAAAAATAAACCAGTGAATTGTGTTCTAATATTGACAGAAGGGACTTTACTTAGGTAGTGAAAATGAATTGTGGTATGTGGAAACTATCAACATGTTTCACTGCAGGTCAGAGTGAATAAAGTATACAAATAGGCCTGTGGCTGAGAAAACAAACAAACAAAAACACCCAGGAATCACAACTGTGAAGGCTTTGTCCTGGGATGTGAGAATTTCTTCCATGTCTGTGAGAGAGAACTGCATCTTTATTAATAGGGGAACCCAAAAATAAGGCAGAAGAAGAGAGAAAACCAGAGCTGCAGACAGCTACCAAAAGGATTGAAATTTGGGATAAAGTAGTACTATTTTCCAGAAAACATTATTTTGAGACTGTACTCTGAGACTCTTTTGATCTCAGCTAGACAACACTGGAAATTGTGTTGGTAATGAAAGGAGCAGGAAAGGTACAGTAAGATTTGCAGTGGTTTATCGTTGCAAGACAGGCTAATAAGCTACTACTCTGTGCTAGTATTTGCACATGGTGCCTGCAATGAAGGCCAAGGCAGAGAATATCAATCAAGGGATGACAGAGTGAGCAAGATTTCAAGGAGAGGAGTGAAGACGGGAGACGTGTAGAGTTTGGGACTACAGGGAATAGAATTGAGATCCATTTTCATGAAGAAATGAGAGGTTTGATCCAACACCCACCGAAGTTAGTGGAAATGTTTCTATTGACAGGTCCAAGGCTCGGTGGTATAGGGTGTAATAAATGAGGCCATCATGAGCTGCAAGCCAAATGCACAATAAAACATGATGATGAACAAGAATCAAGAAAAGACCAGCAGCTCCATGAAATGTTTCATTATTGTTGTGTACTGCTGCCAAAACAAAGCAAGCATTTTATCCATGCACTTTCCACCTAAGTAGTGTTCTTTTATAGATGGGCTTAGGTGTATAGCTCTTCTAGTTACTACTGACACATGCTGACCATGAGCCACACATATGAGCTCTTGGAGGCTTTTCTGGCTTTCACATAGCTATGTGGTTGTGATTTTTAATGGCAAGAGTGATGTACTTCAGCGTGAAAGGAGACTGACATCTGACTATGAAGTGATGATGTGGATATTTTCCTCATGATTATTTAATCAAATGGGAGAACTGAGAGTGTCAAATAAGTACCAGCAATTTATCAAGAGCCAGTTGTGGAAGGAAGCATTCTCTGAATCATCAGTGTGATAATTACCACTGACATTTCCCCAAGGGGAACAGCATTTTTAATTGTTACAAATTTAATCATAGTTCTATAGAGAAGTGGGAACAGAATCCTTTCAAGGCCATTTCTGGAAATAGAAATGTCTAAAGTTTCCATGTGGAAAAAAATTTTGTGATAAGAAATTATTGGGTACACCAGAATAAATATGTCATTGCAAAGGTTAACTAAAATACCAGCTACTGTACTCTAATTTCCAGAAGAAAATACATTTAATAAGGGACTCTGGGTTAAGTCCTGGCCCTACTGTAACTGCAGCTTCCTTAGTTGGTCTGCAGTTGACTGACTTGGTGGTGAGGACAGAGAGGGCTGCGTGGTCCTGCTTGATGAGCAGGAGCTGTCTCCAGCTCTGCCACCCCTGCTTGTGGCTGCAGAGGAGATAACCTAAGGAAAGTCTGCTTGAATAAGAACCCAAATGCCTCATGAGGCAAAACATAACTCACAGCAAATGGGCTGTGAGCAGCACCTCTCAGGCTGGCCCAGAACACATAGGCAAGGGGACCACAAAAATTGGTCCTCTCCCATGGTGGCCCTAACATGACCAGTCACAAGCAATCACTGTAAGGTGTATTTTTTCAAGGGGCAGATCAGAACAAATTGGCTATGTTTTGCCTCCTTTCAGCTCCCTCTTGCACACAAAAGCCCTTAGTCACTCATATTCCCCATTTCAATCTGGCAGGTGTGTAAATTGTGGGATTTTTACTGACAGGATGCTAGGAGAGTGAAGGTCTTCAGTGTAGACACTATTTGTTCAGGTGATAAGGCTGGCTATTGCCTGTAGCCTGCTGCAATGAACTAAGCCAATAAGGTACTTGCCACTTCTTGCCAACTACGGCATTGCTTTTATTATTTAAGGTAGCAGTGCTAGCCTGAGGTAAGAAAGGTAAGTTTTGTAGGAATAGTCTTGCTGGATTAGCTGGTGTGGCTGGAATGAAAAAGAATTTTTATTAGAGTAGCAAGTCCTTTGTTCTGTCCACTGAAGTCATTTACAAAATCCCTTAAATTAAAAATGCTATCAGATGTCTTATCTACTGGCACAGAACAGCAATACTGGGTAGGAGAAGGCTACTCAGTCCTTTCCCAGTAACGTACTCTGTCATAGATGCAGTCACCACCATGGGTTGCCCAGCCTCTCCATTTCCCCTTCCACTTATTCAGGTGCTGTACCCATCCCTGTAGTATGGAGGTCACAGATAGGCTGTTTTAACTGAACTATGGTTCATAGAAAGTTGCTGTTTTACTGTTCAGAGCTATTGATTTAAGTAGCAAGGGCTGAACATCAGGAGATAATACAATCTGATAAGCAATCTACACAATTTAGGATTTCAACCTGCAAATTCATGAGAAAAAAACCCCAAAACTGTTTGACTAAGAACTATTTGGTTGTACTCCTTTTCCATTAAGGACCTTAGCCCTTCTTCAATTGAAATAAATGGAAATTCTACTCTAGGTTAAGCAGACACCATTCAGTAACACTGACAGAGCTATGCCAATTTAGCTCGGGCTGCATTTATTCTATTAGGTTGTAGTGCTCTCCTCCCCTTCATAGCTAAATTCAGAAAGGATGTTTTTTTCCTGTGTAAACAAAAGAGAATATACAGAGAAGAGAGTCAAACTGAAACAAAATGGAAAAATGCACTAGCTAATAACCTCCTTAAGTGGTGAAAAATGGAAAAACCAGTATATTCAGAGAGTCGAAAATAGCTTCAAAGGGTACAGTTAACTGATCATAGCAAGATTAAAAAAAATTTTATATACATGAACATGATATAAAATGAAAAAAGCACTGAATTTGCTGACATTTTTACTCTGAATGTGCATACAATTGGAGATTACATGTGCAAACAATTTATTCACTATGTTTTTTGCTCATTTACTTTTTCCCCACACACATAAACTTGGAAACCTCACACTGGATTTAGATGCATGTGTATATATGGCATTTTCTGAAACAAACAAACAAAACCCAAACCCAAACAAACAAACCACCAGACAACCCCCAAACCCTCAACAAATCAGTTTCTCTTTTTATGGGGCTATGTAGGAACAGCACTTAAACTTTTTGTAGATCTATATTATGATGTTGCTTACAACCAGATTCCCTCCAGTAATGGATGAGTCCCTGATCCACCCCCTTTTCCTAACCCAACCCATCATCTCAGTCATTGCTGTAAAGCCATATGAAGCTTTCCAACTCCAGCTTTGGCTTCTGGAACCTTGTTTGCCACAAGTCTGATAACAGGACTTGGCTTGTGCTACTAGTAGTTGGGGTTTCCAGTCCAAGCATTTTATGGGTCCACGTCTTCATAGCTGCCAAGATCAAATGTGACCAGGCGAATGCATCCTGTTACAGCCAAGTCCTTGGGTTTACCTTAAACCTTACAGAAAAACTACAACTTGCAAGACATGTCTTCTAAATGAGGCCAGTATTTCAAAGGGCTTGATGCATTCAAAGGTGTGCAGATGATGTTAAGCCTCTGCAGTAATGCATGGTACTTACATTTCACAAGTTAATAAGATAATAGAGTACTTTAAACTATAAAAATAATTTTTAAATGGCAAAAGTTTGTTGAAATAATTATTTAAAAAAACCAAAGCCCTGAACAATTTAGCAGGAATTTGTTCATTTCAGATTTGAAATGTATTCCAAATTCATACAACCACTCTTTCCTGAATGTCTCGAGATCTTGCTTCCAGTGTAAAGTTGGAGAGCTATCAGATCATTCTCCTATGGAAAAAACACTAAACACTTCATGATGTCAGTTGGTTTGACTGATCACACTTGATGTGATTTGACACATCAGAGTAGTGTGATTCATGAGCTAACAGAGAAGGACTTTTTAGCAATATGTTCCAAACTTATAATGTGACATCAGCGTTTCTTGGAAGCTAATCCAACATACAGTAGGCATCCCATTTTCTAAAGATCCATCTCAGTTTATACTATTCCAGCTAATATTCCTTAGTAAGCCTTTAGTCATTGGTCTGCTTAAGATTAAAACATTTTTTTGAAAATTGTGAACATTTTTCTTTCATCAGAGAAGATAAGTGTCCCTTAGGAGAGACGTGAGAGAAAGATTTGTGAGACCTAACAGATTTGTACAAAAGAATCATGACAGGTATTTTATAACGGAAAGGTCTTCAGAAAGATAATTATTTAGCATACAGATGAGTTTGCTACCTTAGCAGATGTTCACCTTTTAAATAAAAATATGTTTTTAAGAGATCCTCTGAAATGTCACAGTTATCCCCATTACTAAAAGATATCTTGATTTATACCATTACAGTTGTTGAAACATTCTTAAGCAATAGGTTCTGAAAGTCATACGTTACCTGCCCTGCAAGACATTTAATTAATTCCATACTTTCATTGTAGACACTGCAATTAAAATAATTCTTGACTACCTCATGGAATTTTAAACATTTTCGAGAAATGGATTCAATACAAGATAGTGTATGTGAAATTCTGCAACTTGGTCTCCCAGCTGTGCAATAAATTGCTGGGAGAAACAATTAGTGTAGAGTCATTTGTTAGAGAACGAACCAAAAATGTATCTAAAATTGCCAGTACTGAATGTGCTGACAATTAAGCGCAAATTACTTAGCAAAGATGCCATGTGTTCATGTGTTGCTTCAGCTACATGCATTTGATGTTTAGCACCACATTTTTGTTTAAGACATAATTGCACATTTTGTTCAATTTTGTATCTGTACTAAAATAAGGTGATATGATGCCAACACTTCTCAGGCAGGACTCCCCAGTGACTCCAGTTATCACCATACCTTTTTATTCCAAGGGCAAAAATATTTTTAATTAAATGTGACACAGGCCTTGCTCATTCATTTTGATTATTTTTTTCCTTGCCCCCCAGAAAGTTTTATAGGGCAACAAAATGAGAAACAGAAATGACTTACTGTGGAATTGATGTTACATGAAAAGATCTCTCAGGGGAAGTAGTAAGACTGTCATTGCCCGATCAACTGAAAACTAGACTAGATGAAGCGTTTATTAACCCTTTGCAGAAGACATTACTGCATTGGTTGGGACTTTTAGGATGATCTATAGGCTCTCAAGCTCACACAATCTACTCAGGAAGATAATTTGTGGTGAGTCATTATGAGTTTCAATACACAGCTAGACAGATACACAAAATTTGACATCATAGTACACACAGAGGTGTTTCTTCTTTTTTTCTTCATCTTAGAAAGATTATTTTATAGTGAGATGTTTCAAGAATAGGTTTGCTGTTTACATTTTTCAGATGTTCTTGAGTAACCGGGAACTGATACCTTCCCCTTAAATAAGATCTGACATAAGGAATCTCTAGAGCTGAAATTGCTGCTTGTTTTTAAGTCTAGAGAACAGACAACATATCGAGAGAGGCCAGCGGAAATGTTTCACCATCCATGTTTAGCAAGATATACCCTTAGCCTTCCACTGACTGCTAAAAGTAACATGTTACTCTCTACTTGCATTTCGGTATGAATTTACCTGCATTTCAGCATGAAGCTGAAACCAAGATGAAATACAGAGATGCAAAGGAAGAACAAAACAAAAGCACACTATTCATCCAGTTTATCCAAATCCTAAACTGTGACTTAACTTTCCAAAAAATATTCCACGAGGAATATATCCTTCAAATCCAGAAAACTATTTGTAGAACAATAAACTTCAAAATTTGTTGCACTGTATCACATTTCAATCAGACTTCTTTCAAGCTGACTTAATTCACTCCTGCCAAATCTGTTTTTGGTAAGAATAAATGAAAACTACCATATCATGCACATAAGACTGTTGTGAATTAATAGCACTTCACCATTTAAAAGGCAGGGAAGAGGTCTGTTTTAGCACTTATAGCAAAGGAGCAACTTCTCTTTGACAACCATTTTGCTATATTTGATAAGTGCCCGGTGCTTTTTTTAAAGGACAATGGGCTGGGAATCTGCTAAAAAGGATCCAGGAGAGCACACACTTCCACCCTTCCTGACAAATCTCTAAAGTTTATTACTTCAAATTATGTCCAGATAGGAACATTTGTGGTGTTCCTATTGAATAAATATATTGCCTATATATCTGTCTAATAATTGTAAATATAATGCATTTATAGAGACCATCAAGAATATCTAAGATCTTTAGATGTTGTTATTCATCTCTTCCATATTGATAGGTCATATTGTATGTTCAGATGAGATTGATTGGTAATATAATCCATAAGAAAATTAAACCAGTTAATCACTGAATAGATTAATTTTCTTTTGCTTCCAGTTTTTTGTTTTGTAGAAGCTTTCAAAGTTTTTTACTACCCTGAAAGAAAAGTAAGCGCTATTGTCCTTACCTCCACAGAGCTTGGTCTTTCCAGAAATCTTGGCAGAACAAGGAATGATGTCTTGTAGTTATTTCATTTCACTCAGATCCTCCTTCATAATAGACTTCTATTTTGGACAGCAAAACAGTAAATTGTGGTAGAGAAATGGGATAATTAAATTTCCTTTATCTGTGCAAAAGTTTTTCTGGCTAAAATATTGACAAGAGTAAATTCAACAAAATATTGTTAGTCTTAGGCTGCGAATGACATCCATTTTTTTCTGTTCTCAGCCCCCTCCAACCCACACTCTAATCCACTTTTCTGCAAGGAAGTTGTCTTATCCATGATCTTTATTCCCCATACAACGGTGATTTCTCAGGCTTCTTGATTTTCTTCTTGCTACTCTTCCCCTTTCAACTTACTAGCTTCAACAGCATCTATCTTTCCTGCATTTTCTCTTATCGCCCTTTAATTATCTCCTTTGATCAGTTCTTATTTTTCCATTTCCCTTTCCTTGAGGAAGTAAGCATGCTCAGGGACAGAACCATTCCTGAACCTTTAAATATAACTGTGTGGATGATCTCTGACTCTAGAAGTTCCCTCTCTTCAAGCTCACGTCTCTCTTATGACTGCTCCATTCTCCTTGGTTTATTAAAGAAAATGTTAAGAACTGTTTTGATTGTGTTCTACGAACGGGTAGAGGCATTTTAACAGAAGTGAGTTCTTCAGACCATCAGAAGTGGTGATATTCAACGTCTGGAAGCTGAGTATATACAAATTAAGATGGAAAGTAAGATTCAGCCTTTTAAGAGTGAGAGTAATTAGGCTTTGGAATAACTTTAGCAGGTATGCAATGAATTCTTTATTTTAAAACTTTAAATCAACTTTGGGAATGTTCAGGAAGTATATATAGCCTAGTTCAGACAGAAGCAGACTATACATTAATAACACAGGGATTTCTGGAAGAGTTTCCACAACTAACCCCCAGACAAGATGACTGTTGTCCTTAAAGTCTATAGGTGCAGGCCCAGTCCCATTCAAGTAAATGAAAATATTATTGATTCCAGTGGAGTCAATAATTTAACCTGGGTGCATATGAAAAATAGGGCTAGCCATGGACAGGCAACAGCTAGACCTCCCTTTGCCCTTTGGTCCTTGCGGTTCTGTGGTGGATCTCACATGCCAGAATCTCCTAAGGCAACCTCATGCCAAAAACAGTTTCTTATGGCCCTCACTAGCACTGGTTTATCAAGTGGCATGATGGCTTTAAATGTTTTAAGCTTCACACCTTATTTTCTTGCCTTGTAGAACAGGAATGGGTTTTGATATGTGCTTTAAGATATACAAGTACTTTGCAGAGCTGAGGTAAAACATATGACACTCTTGGTTGGTTAACAAGGTGATTATTTTCTTGTTGATGAAGGAGAGGTGAGGTGTTTTTTTTTTTTTAAGGGTATATTTCCTGAGAATTTACATCATGTGAAAGGAACCTTTCAACCCTTTCATGCTGCAGCAGAATTTAATGCAGTGTGTTTCTTCCCTTGAGGCCAGAAACATATTTCTGAGTGCAATAACCCTGCATTGAAAGGCTACTGCCTGCCAACTCTGAAAACTAAAATTCTCTATATAGTGGCTCAGGTTTCTTGCCACAATCTCACCTTGAATTGTTCATTTCAAGAGGTGCTTGTTTTTCACCATATCGCTTAGCAGAACACTGCTGAGATTTTGGCCTCTCTGTTGGTACCTACCAAATTCAAAGAAGGCTGGATTTTGGATGTACCTGTATCCACATCCTGAGGAGTGCTAAAGAAAAATTGTTTTTATTTTAGACACTAAAATACCTCTGAGGACCTGGGCCTTTGGTTCTGGGAATTAAGCTGAAAACACTGGCTGACTAATTTAATGTACATCTCTTTGAATAGCTATCAGATGGTAGTATCATGGACAGTTATCATAAAAAAGGAAAAGTAGACAATGAATGCTCTACTGATAAATGTATTTGAATGATTTTAATAAATTATGCAGAGTTTTTTGATGTTTTTTAATCTGTCAAAGGTTATGTTGAGCCCATCACTCATTTCACTTTCAACCTGTCAAGCCCATTAAAATACAAACATCTACTAGTAAGAAGCTACTGCCTTAGACTACAACATCTCCTCACATTCCTGCTACTCTGAAGTTCCCAAAAGAAATACCAGGTCATTTCCAATGATGACCACACAATCAAACGATCAAATATAATTAAAACAAGAGATTAATCATTTTTGCCTGCATCTGCACTCCTGTTTAAACATTGTCCACATGTCGCTATATAATTAAGCACCTAACTGCCAAACTCTCTTTCTGAATCCAGCATTTCTCTCTTTATCTCTTCCTCCCACCCATCCTGACTTGCATGTTAATATCAGATCAGAAAATGGCAGAGAACCGGGGTCTGCTCCCACAGAAGCCAATGGCAAAACTCCCTCTGGCTCCAAAGCGTGCCTTCCCCATGTGAACATGTTTACCTGTTCATAGCTTCATAGCAAAGATAAATATTTTCCCAAAAACCTTAATTATGCCTAATATAAAGAAAAAAATTCACAATGAATACAATAGTCATCGGATATCAGCACATGCTTTTCTCTTTAATAAAAGATTAAGATCCATTAACCCCAAAACTGTCAATTCTCATCCAGAATAACAGTGCCTAATGCTAAAGATGGCTTATAAAGTGTGGGAGGACAGATAAACTGTCTTTTCCCCTGGGTTCTCTTTTTCTTTTCTTTTCCTTTTCAAATGACCCTCTCCAAATAATAGAACAGTGTTTTATGTTTCAAATGTACCATATGGCATGATGTGAGTGCAGTTTAATTACATATTAGCATATTCTTACAACAAGGGTTGGCTGTTTAAAGCAGCTTGACAAAACATGAATTAAAATATTTGCATGAACACTGTTGGAGTAAATCTGTCTTTGTTATCATGAACATTTTTTTAAAATGTGGTTGTGTGATGATCTCACTAAACTTTCACAGCATGATATTGTTAAACAACATGGAAAACTAGATAATCCTTTTCTGGTTGGGAATCTAACCGTTATTTATAAAGACCACTGAAATATATGAATGACTGCAACTCAGAGCTCCGTATGATTACCTGATTTTCACTTTTCCTTCAAATTTTGAGGTAAAAAAGAAGTAAAACTAATGATAAGGTCAATATTCCTTTAAATTACAAAGTAGTGAAATTTACTGGTCAAGATTTACCCTGCTTTCTGTCTCATTAAGGATGTTTCTTTACTGATACATTTAACCATCCTTGTGCTGTCCTCAGCATTTGTGGATGATCAATGACATCATTTGGTATCTTAAGAAGAAGGAAGCAATTAGCAGGAAATTTATATGAAAGATTTCTCTGAACATGAACCCTATCCTACACTCTGCCTTCTCTCCTATTATTTCCTCTACTATTGCTGAAGCATCACATTTTAAAACACCTTTTAAACAAAACAAACTAAAAAATACCTGCCCAGACTGTCTATACATCGTCTGCTGCCCTCAGATGGTGCTGGGAACATACTTCTATCGGGTAACTGAAAAAATGGTTTAGGACATTTTCGCAAATGTTTAGACAAGAGTTTCATAGAATTACTTCTGTTGATAATCACTCGCACAGGTAATTGTTTGAAGGCTCAGACCCAGCATTTGTTAAGTGGTCTGGATCTTCGTACCAACATTCCAGCTCCCCAGTGCTCAGTGAAGTAGGGACATTCTTCAAACAGGCTTCTTCAATCCTTTATCAGTGACATTTTCCTCACAGTTTGTCTTGAATTGTTTTTATTTTACTTCCCATGGGTAAAATTCTTGGCACTCCATGCTCTGGATAAAGCCTACGTACCCCTGAAGCCTACAGAAGAGGGATTATGTGGAATTCATATGGTGCATTGGACGGGTGCTGGCTCCATGTGCATGGATGAATGGCATCCATGTCAAATCACTAGTCTCCCCAGAATGCTCTCTATAGTGATAAAGACGACTCATGTTTCATGGAGATTGGTGGGCCAGCAACATCTGATCAGACTTTTCCCATCATTAGTTCCAGCCACTCTTGGACTGAACATTATCTTCGGAGAATTTAAAAAAAATATAAAAGAAGCATTCAAGAGTCTGCTGGTAAAATGTATATCTAATCCAATTTATGGGATAATTTCCATTTTAAGCCTGATTTTAGCCTTGGCTAGTTTTCTATAAGCAAAATAAAACTACATTTTTGCATGAGATGTTCAAAAATAATACACTTCCCCCTGGTAAGCTGTGTGAGAAGAGGAGCACTGCTACTGGAGGGGGTCATGAGGTCAGGAATAATCAGCCATTTTAGCATGATCTTTAGGACAGTTGATCTTGGTTCTAGTTACAACACTGCCATTTAAAATTTGTTCTTTCTCCTGGTCCTCTGTATCATTGGTAGAGTGCATCCCTTTTCCCAAACCAAAATTCAAGTCATTACTCTCCGTGTGCAGAGGTCTTGGCAAGAGCAATCTTCTCTTCTTTCCATTCGTGCTTGTGCATGTTCTGTGAGTGGCATGCCAGCCAGGGTAGAGGCAACTTCTCAGGCAGAGATGGAACTGATCTGAAACCACAGGCTCAGAGCTCAGCCTCTGCTGGCAGAGAAAGGTGAGAGAAGGCAGGTCCTGAGTGAGGGCTGAGAGGGTGTGAGGGCAAAGCTTGCAGCCCTTGGGGCAGAGGTGCTCTGAGTTTTCTGGCACTTTCAGTCTCACTCCTTGTCCTGTGGAGCAGCAGCTGGCCTGGGCTCTGGCATTAGTTGCAGGTAGTGGAGCTGTTGCATTGACCTCTGATATTTGCTGTCCTGACTGCTTTCCCATTGTCTGGAGCCACATCTGATAAAGATGTTTATCCCTGCTTGGCAGACAAGTCACTCATAAGCAGGGCAAGCAAAATTCTCCTTTTACTTGTTTCCCTTCTGACAGTATGAACTAGTCTCTTGGTTGCTCCCCAAGAGAATAACAGGTTGCACATGGAGGATGAGAGGGTGAGGTGAGGATGCTATTTCCCTCAGCCCTCTGAGGTAGGGGAGTGTACTGCCAGAGGGGCCCATATGACAGTGAGGTAAAATGAGGAAGATTTTCTGGAAGACCTTGCAAAAGGTCTGTAGGCTTTGGGTTGGATTAGTAACAGAGCTAGAAAGGTGGTGGCAGCAAATAGTGTAGGCAAAAAACACTGGAAAAAACTGTCTGGGGGGCAAAGAAACAAGGACATGCAGTAAGAGAGAGTGAGTGTGAATGTAAGTAATGGAAGAAAAGGAATAAAAAGCGCGGGGAGGTGAAAAAGGGAAAGTTGCCTTTGTTTTGGTAGGATCTATTCTCATATGAGCTCAAGAACAGAGCTGTTGCTCTGCCGGCAGCTATGAAGACAGTGTTGCCAGCCTGCAGCCCAATCTTCTGGCCACATCAGCATGGCATTGTCAAGGCAGACCATTCATTTAGGAGTTCACCACCAAAATTTCTAGGATATCTGAGCAAACAGCTGCATTCCTCTTCACACCAGGGAAGAGGAAACTATTTAGCACACTTGGTGTCTTCAGACAGGCCAAAGTGTTAAGAGAGTCATAGTTACCAGTTATCAACTGAACTAATAGTTCAGTTAAATAAACTTTTATATTAGGACAACTTTGAAAACAGGCTGTGCAGTTTGACACATTCTAAGTTTAAAGTGGTGTTTTAGTTTTGCAGCGTATTTCTGAGACTTTTGCTTAAGGCAGCAGAAATCTCACAAAATCCATTTTTAGTGAAGGACATTAGAGGCACCTAAATCTGAATCAGAAAATATAATTCAGAACAGGACCAGTGCCCATTGTTTCATACCTAAAAATTTGCAGGTGAAATGTCTCATCTCGCTAAAACACAGCTGAAATTTGGTTTGAAGTTTAGGCTTTGACCAGTCTTTTTTGGTGATGTAAGTTATTTGGGGAGTACAGAGGCAATAATACTGAGTTATAGACTGTATTTATAACTTCTGAGTTCTCAAACAAAGCCACAAATGTACATTCCATAGTTCCCAGACAAAAATAAACAGAGCTTGCTATTTCTAATCCACCCCTCCTTTCTCTTGGTGCTGATTAGATTGCATACCCTGAAAGGGATGAATTCAGACTCTTCTGAAGTTATTTCTTAAGGTTCTTTTGCGATTTAATGCAAGAGTTTTGTAGATTTGAAAGATATATGGCACAGCTGTTCCTTCTGCATAAGACAACTTGTATCTAAGATCTTCTGAAGGAAAAAAATCAGCTCACAGCTATCTATTTGCCACAGGATGCTGTGGCCTTCTTAAAGCCTGAAGAACATCTTCTCATTCCAGAGTCTCAGATAGGGGATGATTTTGAGCTTCACTTATCTGACATTAATTCCATGTTTAGAATACTGAGGGTTGGTATGTTTTTATCTTCTCTCTTAAAAAAGGAAAGACATTTCCTGGGCCAAAATGAAATATCTTGTAATGGATTCTGATAAGCCTAGAGTAACTAAATAAATTTCAAGTTTTTACAAGTAATTCCAGTACCAGAGTTTCAAATAAAATAATGTATAAGAATTTGTTTCCATAAAAAAAAATTCCCCGTGTGACTTAGCTGAACCCATGCTACTGGTAACTGTCCATATTTACCCCTTAGATGTTACATTTGTGCTTCAAAACTGAGTGGCTAACACCAATATCTCTGGCTTTCTCTTTGTGCTGCTGTCAGCCTGTTCACATGTAAAACAGCACTCAACTGCCTAATCCCTAATCTGCATTGAAACCCAGAGTAGCCATTTCAGGTTTGCTGTTTATGGGTCATCTTTACCTTGGTAAGGCCTTTATCTTGGTGGTGCCTCCACAGCCTCCTTTCTCTCAGTAGACCACTGCTAAAAGGCTAGCACATTAATGACTAGAGAAGTTCTATAAAGGCCAGCGCTTCCAGCAATCTGAAGATAAACCAGTGCTCTTTACCATCACTGATCTGCCTGCCGTTTTCACATGGGCGTTTTGGCTTTTCCTGCTGGGAACCAATTTATGCTAGACTGAAGGACAGAAGCATGTCACAGCATCAAATCCCATTAAACAATATGTGGATTCAAATAATTGAATACATTATGGGAGGGACAAAAGCCTGAGGCTAATATGCTGTGTTTACAAAGGCCTCCATCTCATCTTATTCCACACTTCCTAACTGAGTAGATCTTCAGGGCCAACAAATGTTAGAATTCAGTGACATTTAAAAACGTGCAATCACACAAGAGCATTGTGATTGTGCTGTGATCACCCAAAACGTCATCATTACTAGCCTGGGAAATTAATGGTTAAATTTTGCTTCAAAGCAATACAAACACATAAAAATGTGGAAATATAGATCTAAGTAATAGCAGCTCTGCCCTTTCCTAGCAGTAACATGATGGAATAAAGAAAGTTAGGAGCAAAACAGATTTGTGTTTTCAGTCTCAGGTAGATTAAACTGATTTGTAGTGGCTTTTTTCAGGCACATCTCCCTTCTTAGAAGGAGTGGAAGGACAGCTTTTGGTAATTAACAGCACAAATTCACAATAATTACATGAAATGCTAACCTGATGCTATTGTCACTTCTGAAATCATAACAGTTAGCTGAAGTAATAATTGATAACAATTAGTTTCCTCCAAATGTAGCCTGTTCTAAAGATTTATAATAATTTGAACTGTATGGGAAGTTTAAGGTATCTGTACTATTCTGTTGTCAGGCTCTCTGAGACATAAAATACAAGTATTCCAGCATTTACTGATTTATTTCACTTTCAATTAGCAACTGATTAAAAAATCTGCTTGAAACTTATAACAAAATCATCCCCTTCCTAGTGTTATAGATGACAAACAGTGAGGCCTGCATCTGAGCTTCATCATGAACAGGAGGGACTGGATTCTTTCTTGAATGATATAGCTCCATCCTGCTTTGCTGAAGAAGTAGCTACTCTACACTACTTGTTCTTTGCCTGTGATAATATTTTTCCTCATTCTCCTAGGCCCTACTGTATACCAAGAAAATTCTCTTTCCTCTCAGAGTAAATCTGTATTAAAAAAAAAAATCGAGACAAGAAACTCAAAGCAGAGAGAGGGGCAAATATCATGCAGGTAATTTTGGTGAGGGTCTATACTGTGTTGGTAGTCTGTAGTATTCTTTTTCTGATGTCTCCAGAAGCAACTATATTATTAAAAGGCAAGTACTAGAAAGAGAGGGATGTCTGAGCTCAGCTGTAGGGAAACAAAACAGAACTACCTCCACACTGCCTTCTCAGCAGCACGGAGGGACAGAGCTCCCATGAGCTCTACATTTCCTTATGTTCAGTGGAAACAAAGAAACAGAGGAAAGGAGTCTGAGGTTCTGGCCAAGCATCAGGAGACACTTTCTCACTGTGAGGGTGACTGAGCAATGGCACAGGTAGCCCAGGGGTGTTGTGGCATCTCCTTCCTTGGAAATATTCAAAAGCCATCTGGACATGGGCCTGGGCAACTGGCTACAGGTGTCCCTGCTTGAGCAGGGAGGTTGGACTGGATGAACTCCAGAGGTGCCTTCCAACCTCAGGCATTCTGCGAGAAGATTTTGGCATAGGTGTACTTATTTTACACAGTTCTAATTCAAGATTTCTTTCCTGCCTTACAAAATCAGCTTAATTTTTGAGGACAACCAAACATTTTAATCTGGAAATTATATTATTTTAATTTTAAACAATAAAGGATCAACATCAAAATTAAAGACTTAATGTAAACTAATGGCAAATTGCACAGAGTGTGGATATATGGGACCTTATAGATTTTTACACAAGCAGTATTTTGTCCTCCATCATTGAATGCTGCTGGGTTAATGCTCATGGACTGTATTGGAATCATGCATATCATTCATACCAGGGTAGATGCTGGCAACAAGATCCATTCCAGAATATAATCTGAATGCCTTTTATGTCTCTGATGGTTCAAAAAGAGCCTCTATAGTATTACAAACACTGACCTCACAGAAGATCATATTCTGGACCTTAAGTCATCTTTTCCGGGTAAATAAATTAAGAAAACACAAACCCGAAGAAAATTTATAATAATTTACATGGGATAAGGATATGAAAATGTCTGGGCTACATATACATCAAGGAACTTGATTTCACTGGTCTTAGCTTGTTCCAGCATTTCTTCTATGTGTTTTGCGTATTGCACTCTAACTGACCTAGCCAAATGCTGAAAGAACAGTCCACACAGCTCAAAATTAATCTTGTTCTTTCTTCTTCACAAGCCAGAGGATGAACACAACAATTATAGAGGCTTAATCCTATGGAACTGTATTAGATTCCAACATTAGGAAATAGCTGGGAAAAATTCCCATACTGACATGTGAATAGTGCAAAAGCATGAGTTTTATTAATTCAATCTAATTATATTATTCACCCCTTATCTGTGCAGTAAGTCAAAATCACTGTTATGCTCCACAAAGACAAGAGTCTTAGTAAAACCCAAACATTAGAAGTGTTGTTTGACAAGATGCAGCTTATGACAGAAAATAGTTCGCTTTCCTTGAAAAGAATGTCATTATGAATGTGTTCACTGATGATTAATTGTAATTATTGTATTTTGTTTCACTTAATTCCCTCCAGATAGGTTCATCGGATTTCTGCTGTGTCTGTGAATACATTTTTTACTGGACCTCTCACTCAAATAGGAATGATGAAAATCTTTTATGGATCTGTTTGGAAATGGTAGCCAGCTTTGTTGAAATGCAGAACATCACCCAGCTGGCACAGTGAAAACAAATGACACTCAAGCCTCAGAGTCTTTGCAAGTATGGTTGAAAACCATTTGCTTCACATTTTTTTAATGCTTCACAGCATTGCCTCTAATCATAACTAATGCTTATTTTGTGCCTAATGGTGCAAATATCATATATGATGGCATTTTATCTGAGGTGGCATAAAAACAGTGCAAGAAATCATTAGAGAAAATGCTAAGCAAATGTGAAAAATCAGCAAAGTTTAAAATGAAATGTTCTCTCTTGATTTCATACATTCCTGGCATAATAATACTGTAGCATATCATTATCATTAGTTGTGCTGCTTGAATTAAGGCTATATAAACCAGTTGGGTATACTCTTCTGTTAGAAGGCGTTCTTGGCAGTCTGCTTTCACCACAGCTGTCTTAGCTGCACTTTAATAAGATGCCATGGAATGGAAGACAATATATCTAATCACCAGTTTCAGCCTTTCTTCATTTTGGGTATGGGTTTGTTATATAAAAGCATTGAGAGAAAACTTGCATTTCCACAGCTCTCTAAAACAGAGGCCAGAAATGGCAAGAAATACAAGAGTAGCAAGACATAATTCAGAGGCTGTCTGTAAGGAGCTGCAACTCAGTTTGAAACACTGAGTAGCTGAGTGTTGAGTCAAAATACCAGTCTGGTTGGGAAAGGAAATATTTAATCATGATGACTTTCAGGTTTGGGTTTTTTTTTCCTAATTCCAAATAGTGCTGAGTTCTCACTTGAAACCAATATAGTCACAGGGAGCAATTGGCAGGACTGTGGCATTGTGCATCTATTTCAGCCTTTGTAAACTACGATTGAAAGAATAAGACACAGGCTAAAAAATATTTCCCCTTCTTCTCTTTCCCCTTCTCTCCCTTCAAAATAATTGGGAATTTGTGCTTGTGTCCATAGTGCTGTTTCATTTCATTCAGTTGTTCCATAAAGCAGGCATAGATAGTTGAGCTACTTTGAGTCCAGAGGAAAAATTCATGTCTTCTGACAATCATCCATATCCTATTTTTATATAAGCATTACAAATTTAATCTTGCCTGTTATATGCAAACTCATTAGTTATTTAGGTAGAAAGGTGTATATTTCTCAGATAAAACAAAAAAACCCATCCTAACACCTCAAATGGTACCATGCTTTTAAATTGCAGGTGCTATATTATATATATATTATATATATATACACATATATATATATTATATTATATATATACAATATATTATATATATTGCCATCGTGTCACAAAAACTCTGTTCTGAGGATGGACACTGATCAGCCCTCAGATAAAATGCATAGGAGTCACCCAGGGTAGGAATATTTCCTGTCACTCTTCCACATACAGTGTTTGGGCATGTGCACAGATTAATGCTCACCAGGCATTTGACAACATGCACTTTGACAACATTGCTTGAAATAATGTTAAGTTTGGTATGGGATCTCTGAAAGAGCACTGCATTATTATGTTTCAAAACAGTTTGCTCACGTTTCATTGCATCTGCTGCACTTACTGAACCTGCTGGCCTAAGCGTAACTGAGTGGTGAGATGCTGATAAGGGTCTCTCAGAATCAGATCAACAAGACAGACATAACCATTAGCCTGACAATCCCTATAGTTGGAGTGTAAACACATCCGTGGCACAAGTATTCAGAAAACAAATGTCAAAGTCATTCATTTGAAGGCTGTGTGTACCAATATACTTCTAATTCTTCATTTCTGTTTTACAGCATTGGACTACACGGCAGAGAGAGAACTGAAGTAAACTGAGTCATGCCTTCTGATAGAGGCATCCTTGAAATGCAAGCTATGGTTTTAAATGCCATCTGTAGTCTAAGTGAGGCAAAAGGATTTTCAAAAGAGGCAGAGCCCTATTAAAAAAGTCTGTTTGTTTTGCCAGGGAATTTTATCTCAATCAACAAAGCTATTTGCTTTTGCAGCAACAATATCCATTACAAAGTGTTTTGAGCTGGTAGTGGTGAAGAACAAGGAGACAGAGAGGAAACAGAACCTTCAAATACATTTCCCTCCTGCACACTTTTTGCTGAACTGAATTTTAATTTTATGTAGAAAATACTTACACCATATCTATATTCTGTTATATTCCCAGGCATTCTCTCAAAAGGAAAACCAACAGCACAATGCAAATTTTTATGCACCTAAGTGATATGTGCTCAGAATAGTGATTGGCCCCCTGTGGTATGGCAAAAAAAATGAAAATCTTTGCTAATTAGACACCTTTATAATAAGGAAATTTAATGGTTACTGTTATGCAATCAAGAATGAGAATTTCTTCCATTAGGAAGAGCTATTCTTCACTACTATGCCAGAGCAGCCACTAATTTTATTTTCAGATCAATAGTTTGTATGTTGAGTTAATAAATGTGAAATGTTAATGCAGTATCAAACAGCAATTTAGGCCTCTGGGTCCTAGTAACCTCCCTTCTAATCAGCACACTCTGCAGTGATATATAGGGTTATCTGTAGGGACAGATGAATCATACAATTCAGAGTGCTGCCGTTTTCTCTTGTAATGATTCCAAGCTGGACAGGCCTCTCCAAAGAGGAGCTGACCATACATACTTTTTTATCTTGTTTGTCTAATAAAATCCGTATAATTGTGCAACTTGTTTTCTCAAGAGATATAATGCATATTTATTCTCTGTCTCAGGCCAGTTGAGCTAATAATGACTGCAATCAATAAGAAAGTCTTTCATCAGTATAGTTCTCTAATAGACACTTCAGGGGGCTCCAGCTATCAGATGAACCTTCTTACATCTTGTGGGTAATTCACAAGAGACATCTTGTGAAAATTAGAGGAGTTAACACTTATTTTCATTTGAAGCTTCTGAAAACCCTGTGAGATCAAGGGACAGAAAAAATATTTTATCTCTGTGTTTGAATGGTAACTATCAGATTCAGTTTTCAAATGCCCGTCTTCACAGTCTCTGAAGTTACACAAGGAATGGTTGCATGCCAGCTTTCATGTGCAACTCAGCTCAAAAACATGAGTTTTACACAGGCCAAAAATTTTCCTATGAAAACCAGGCATGCAATATTGCATTAAAAGTTGAGAGAACATATTTGAAAACTTGCCCCTAATTGTCTGGTGTGTTGTGCTTGCAAACGGATTCATTGCCAGGTTATATTTATGGGACACGTGAAAGTCATTGTTACTCACTTTTTGTTCCTCTTGCCTGCTTTATTCATTTGGTTCTCTAACGTTTTCCATATGCAAGTGGTGGCAGCAGAAGGCCTTGGTGTGAGGCTGTGTGAGTGCCTGTAGCTCTTCCTGACAACCAGGTCCTTTCTCAGGGTTAAGCAGTGCTTCACAAACTCTTTGGCTGCATGAAGCCCAGGCTAGCAAATTGTAATCTAGATTAAGCAAGACAATGTAACCATCTTGTGGTGCCACAGGGCTGCCAGCTTTTCTGACTATAATGTGATTCCTGTAATGTTTTAATCTGGATTTAAAGCCCCAGGTCCTATGACCAAGAGGATCCTGGATTTTCTTCAAACAAAATGAGTTTCCGGTCCATTTCTTTGTGAAGGAAATCTCGAAATTGCGACTGAAAGGCAAACATAGAGTGTGGAGCATAAGACTAGAACTGTTTCTTTTAGAATACCTTGATTTCTAAACAAATCTCCTTATTTTTAAGGTCTAATTCCTAATTATGGAATTACATGCAATAAAGATAGTACAAGTTCTACCAACCACAGTTTCTACTACCTTGCTGTTGTTATTTTTAGGAATAATTGTGTTTCTATCTCAATGGTTATTTTAAAGTGATGCTTGAAGGCCAGCCAAGTTGAAGATTGTTCACATCAAGTTTTCATTAAACAGTAGCAAACAGTGATCTATCTTAAATGTATTACAAAGATATTATCTGGGATTTCTCATGTAAAAACATGTAATTTTTTACTGAAAGATGGAAGTTAAAAATGTTGATAAACTGAACCAAAGGTGCAGACATTAAACCTTCATGTGTTGCTGCTGAATGTTTTTCCCCTTGTTATATGGAAAAAAAGGTTAAAAGTGTCTTACATCCTTCACACAGAGGACTTGTCTTTGCAAACTAGAGTGATTGTAAAAGAATTTGTCCTATTTCCATTCAAATGATAAGCATGTGTTTGAGATTCAGTGGGATGGCACACGCTTAACTCTGTTCAGGATAGTAAGTGGTAGCTGAATTAGCGTGGAAAGAAGTTCATGCTAAAAAGTTTTATTGATGTGGGGCTTTAAATTTTAAACATGAACAGGTAGGTTTTACATCATGGTATAGAGCAAGTTAGATGAAAACAGAATTGTTGTGAATATTTGTAATTCTCTTCCTAACCTGTGTAGCTGGTAAAACAGGACGACTAAGGAGAGAGAGAATCTTCTACGTTAAATACAGCAAGTATAAAGCATGGGTATCTTCACATCAGTAAACATATGTTCAGAGATAGATCATTTCAGATAAATGAAAACAAATTAGATTTTAAGTACCAAGCACCGCTGCAAATTCAGTGTCAGCTTTGTAAATGAATGCAATTCTAGCACTGTTAACAAAGTGGTATGAGGTTTGCCTGTGGATTACCTGTACAGAGACTGTTAGGATCTTGCAATAGCCACAATGGAAGACTCAGTCAACGGTTTAACTTTCCCATCTGATTGACTCTATGAGTAGCCGCACTCATAGCCTGAGTTCACAGGCCAAATTTAAGACTTCATGGCAAATCTGAGAAAAATTACCTTTCAGTTTAAGAGTCCAGGAGGAATCCAGCCACTGCAATAACAATTTAGAAAGCCAACATAATATATATGCCAGCAGATACATTGTTATTATGCTAAAACATAAACTAATGACAAATTTTAAAAGACAGGAAAGAAATCAGTAATACAGCTTCTGGTGAGCAAAAAGCCATTACAAATTATTCACGGAGATCTGAGGTAAAGGTTGCCTCTGAGCATGGTTCTCCATGCAGAATGAGTCTTCACATAAAGCAATGATTCTTGGTTATTTACCCACTTAAAAATAACACTAATCTCCAGCAGAGCTGCATGGAAAATTACTCCAGTATGTAGTGCCTTAGACTCCACTAAAAGCCACTCTGTAGGTACTCATTCTCCTTACACCCTTTAGACTCATATTTTAAGGTCCTTTCCATACCTGACATCAAACAGTAAAATGTGAACCCTGAGACCTTCCTGCTTAGCTTAACTTTCCCACAAAAAGCCTCCAAACACACCTGCTTCTCACTTCTGACATAGTGATATAGACAACCTAGGCTCTCATTTTAGATAGTCTATATTTTACTGTGTGTGAGACAGGTAGGTGAATGCAAGTAAGATGATAGTTAAGTGTCCCCAACCCCAAATTTTTTTCCTGCCTTTACATAAAGTCCTACGTACTGACAGAGCATGCCACTGGTAATTATTAATTAAACCCTGATGTGTAATTAGATAGAAGAGTAATTGAAAAAAGTGATTTATTATTTATGAATTATGGCATTTTAATTATACCTAGACAACCTGTAATTGTTCTTTTCAAAGCCTGTGCACTTTAGAGGTGTGGAAATAAACATTCAAAGATGACTTTCTATCCCAGGGCCTCCTGTTTAATCATTTAAAATACTGGCACAATTTCTCGTGACAGTAATCTGCATTACACTTTGCAATACCTGGGTTCAAGATGGACCTTGTTTGCATCCCCTGTGAGAACAAGACATTTTAAATTTGAGGACTATAACACCTAGCATCATGTTGAGTATAAGTAAGCTTGCTATCTAGATCATGTTCCTCATATGCTCTGTTTTGTTAAGGGCAGACATTCCCTATTTAGAAGAAAGCTTCATTCAAAAGCCCGCCCTCCTGCTGCAGTCACATCTGTGAATCTTTACTCTTGTCACCATTTTAAAGACAGTGCTGAGATTAAATTTCTGAAAGTAAAGTTTGAGCAAGAAAGGAAAAAGAAAGCTTTTTTTTCTGTACCAGCTGGAAGGAAAAATTGACCAACCATCATGACCAGCTTGTCACAAAATGTGATACTTCTTGCTGAGATGCATGTTGGCGAAAATTTCTTCTGGCCTCCATCCTTTGGTACTTTTGTAGGGAAATATTTACAATGAGAATACTGCCTATTCAGTAAACTATAATATCACAACAAGAACAAAGCTGCACCAATTACTTTCTTATCAAGTAATTTTATGGATTTATACTATAATTTAGCAGGTGGCCTGTTGACCTTCAGCCACTGGATAGTTCTATGTGTTGTAAAGTGGCCATCCTTAAAATACAAAGTTTATCTGCTGAGAACAACATTATACTATTTGTTAAACCATATAATTTCAATAGCCAAACTCAGCAAGATTTTATTGCTCTCACCACCTGTATTTGTAGAACAGCTGACTCATCAGTCCATAATCATCCTTTACCAATGGGCAGCTTCACTAAAACTCTCAGTGACTTGTTTTCTCATCATTCCTGCAAGCACTTCCTCTGCCCCTCAACCCCCTCACTTATTTGGACAGTAAAAGAGTCATCTCCAAAGGTTATAATTAATTACAGTTCAGGGAATTATTCATGAAACAAACCCTTCACTGCCTTGCTGGAAGAAAGGTGTATACTTTCAATAACATGAAGATAAAATAAAATTCATTAGTATCTTTAAAAAAATTCCAAGATATATTAAAGGATGGAGACAGTTTCCCGTTTTTCCTCAGTCATTACCGTAGAATACTTCTCAACAAGCTTTAATCTAACAACTTTAAATTGTGCCTTTAAATCTTTTGAAAACAGACATCATTCACTATGATCAGCAGTATTTGTTTCGAAATCAAACATCTATGAAGCCAAACATTTTCCTATTTATCCCCTTCCATTTTTAGTCCGTGGACAGGGTAGAAATCTTTGCTTTCGTAATAAGTGAAGCTCTATTTTAACATGACTGCAGTCAAGTCATGCTTCAGGGTTTTAGTGAATTAGTTGCAAGGATCAGGAAGGAATACCCAGCACTTTGATATGCAACTGGAAATTGAATTTAGACTGATCTTTTTCCCTCCTGTTCAAGCATTCGCTCTGGCAACACCTGGGATTGAGGCACTAGGCAGGATGGCACAGCAGTCTGAACCTCCTTTCTCAGGTGTTTCCTGGTACATGGTGTTGTGACTTACTTGGAGTCAAACCATTGGCCAGAATTGGACTGAGGGAAGGTCTGGCAGGAACCCCATATTTTGCAACAGAGAATATAGGTCATCTGTCAGAAAAACCTGAATCTAACAAATTCCCTGCCCTGCAGCAAGACGAACTGTTAAGCAAAGAGCATGGTCGCATTTCCAGAGCAGTAAGTTAATGCTCCTCAGGGAATAGGTGGTTGAAGAGTTCACTGTAGATACCCCAGACTACGTATTTTCTACTAATGCTATACAATCAGTGTACGACTGACAAACTGAAATACTTCAGATTCACATAAGTCATTTGGCTTAATCTGTCAACAACTGTACCAAACTGCCTGGCTTGTGCTCTGCAAAAGTTCAGGCTGAACAATGTGAAAGATCCTCCATGGCAAGAGGCTCTGTGAGTCTGGGGGATTTGTGCAACAAATGTAATCTCTCACTTATGTTTGCAAGGAAAGACAAATAGCATCACAGGGACCAAAGAAATGCTGCAGCAGATCTCAGCATGGATGACTCAGTAAATGTGGGATCCATGTTTCAGGAAGGACTCCTCATGTCAGAGCAGGTGGTTCCCTTCATCTCTTTTTTTTTTTTTTTTTTTTTAAACACAGGTATTTGTCACTACACTCAAAGGTAAGGATTGTTTATTACTCTGAAGAGAGTAATTTACTTTTTTAGATGGTTTCCCAAACTCCTACTACAACAACAATTACTCAGAAATCTTTCTATTATTCTTTCAATAGCATTGCTGGCGACATTGGGCTTTTCACATAAGCAGCATCCTGCACAGAGCATGTGAAAGGGTAGGGCTGGCCAGAGCAAGCTCCTGGCAAAACCTTATCTCTGAACTGAGTGCCTACATCAGAGCAGTTTCCTACAGCTCTATTCTAAGTGGCATCCACAGTGGTTATTTTATACTCCATACTCCTGCATCCTCCATCTCCTATTTTATTTCGCTAAGGGGAAGGTGATATTTGACTTTCATAATTGTCTTGCCAATATTTCTTTGAAAAGCAAATATTCTTTGGTTTATTCAGCTTGCAAAGTGACTTACATTTCTGTGGTACTGGCTTGTGGCGTATTGCTCAGATAAAACGAGAGGAATTATATTTGATTCATAGCTGTATCTGTAGTGCTAAGAGACAGCTAAAGGAAAAAAAATATTGGATCAGATTCTCAGCAAGTAAAAATTGTCACATCCTCACTGCTTTTGAATGACTTTGCACCAGGGAAAGACAGTTTATTAGTAATCTCAGGTAAATGGAAAGAATGCTTAGAAATGAAAGACAACACCCTTTATTTGACTTCTTCAAAACATTTTTAGTCTTTATTGTTAATAAGATTAAAAAGGAGATGAGCAATAAAGATATTGGAGTCGAGTTTATTATGAGAAAAAGTATACTTCAGGAAGAGTGCTCTCCCACTACTTAGACAGAAAGTATGTGTACACATCCTTCCATTCACGTTTTTTTATTGCTGTTTGCCTAGGAGAAAAAAAAGAAGTCCCTATTAAAAGAATGTGAGCGGGAGTGCATTGCCTCCCCTCTCCAGGTTACTCTCGATGTACTGATCCACGTATTTTCCATAACTATGTAATTTTCTGCCAGTCACGACTGTAGACCCTTCAGTGGGTGATACACAATAATTCCCTTGAAAATAAAGCAAGTCATCTGACAAACAGTGTTCCTCCTGTCTTTTGTGGGCCATTGAGTGACTTTATTTTACTGAGAGAACAAGGGGAAGTTTATAATAGGATCAGTTTTGTTTGCAATTTGTTTCTAATAGATGCCAATAAGCCAGTTAACTAGGCTCTAGTTAATGGAAATTTTATTGTTTCCCCCCCTGCAGTGCACATGACCTTTTCTTACAAGAGTTTGTGATTCTTGAAAACATGTATCTGCTGCCTTGCCTCTGGGTCTGCTTACAACAGCAGGGATATGACCATAGGCTCTTCTGAACTTGTTCACCAGCCCTCTGCTTTGAGTAGACCAAAATACTTTGATCATCCTGTCAGTGGCAAATTTACAGCAACATAGTGGCTTTTGCTCCATGTGTATTTCTCCAAATATAATATCTCCCTCAAGAAATCAATGATAAGCTGTTAAACTAAAGAGCATGGTAACATCCACAGAGGAGTAAATTAATGGTCTTTTGTGGATAGATGGTTACAGATTTCATCATAAAAAATGGATAAAGGATTACATATCACACAGAGCGAAACTTTTAATAACTCAACATGACTTTTCTTAATGGGTTTTATTCATTTTAATCATTATAGTGTCAATGATGATTATAGCCTTATTAGATTCTGGTGATTGAGGAGCCTGCTTATGAGATACTGAAAATCTTAGTCTGTTTGGAAGTGTAGTTGCAGCCTGTGTAGGTTTGATGTGTAACTTCATCTGCAGAAGTAGAGCTTGCCAGAAGAGTTTCAATTAATACTTTTACTAAATTACTCCTGTCTGTAGTGACCTAGGTCACAGATGACTTAAGGATTCCACAACATCAGCTTCTCAAAACAGTAGACCAGCAAGAGTGTAAATCAAAGAGAGCTGAGGAACGGAAAAAAAAAGTGAGGGGGGGAATCATATGGCAAAAGAAACCAATCTGCTTTCCTCTCTAGCAGTCACGTAAGAATCTAGCCTTATCATTCTAGGCTAGGTCTCTATGGAGCTTTTCACATAGACTTAAGCATGTATGAACACTCACAGTTAGAATGGCTCTTAATATTACCTGGAACATGAACAGAATAAACAAAGTTAGTGCAACAATACTGTGTAATTATCTTTGCATTCTGAGGGAGAATTACTGTATCACTTTTTAAGAACTGTTTAAAAAAATACATATCTATGTTAATTCCTTTTCATGTGGATAAGAATACACCAGATCACCTTTTTTTTTTTTTTTTGGCTCTTGTTTAAAGCTTGTTAAAAGAATGCTTTTCATTGTGAGGCTGAAGATACAATCTAAACACTACAAAATGAAAATGATGCCCTAAGTTTGTTTATAATTAAAATGGAATATTTTGGTAATCACATGTAGCTCTCTCTCAAGAGTGCCAGCTTCCCCTTACAAATCAACAGCATTATGAACTATAAAAGCTTTAGATCAGAGCCACAGAAATTTATCTAAATCATCCTGAATTAATTCATTTTTTGGGTCTTGAAAATCTGAGGAGTACTTTAAAGGCATCCTACTTCTTAGCCTCAGTCTAAGTGGCCTCAGTCAGTGGCCTATCCCTCGCCATGAGACAAGCAGGGCTCAGGCTAGTTGGGTCGCTGCAGGTGCTAGCAGGATGCTTGTCCTAGTCACTTCTGCCTGCCCTCAAGTACTATAGGAGCTGGGAACTCCTGTTATGCTAGGGAAATTGGCAGCATGTCTTCAGAGCTGCCTGTGCTCTTCCTCCTCCCTTGTGCTCTGCTGGGTATGTTCCAGGTGCAGCAACAGCGAAGTCTATAGCACCTTCATCTCCTTGTCTGGCAACTGCTTCTATGTAGTGTCATGCCTCTTTCAGAACTTAGGCAAAACTCAGTGTAATCACCAGAAACCTTTATCCTGAATAAGGACATCAGGATTTGTCTTGCTAAGGATTCAATTAGACCTTGCAGTGTTGCTGGGTGTATTCTCCTTTCCTTCTTTTCAGCCCTAAAGCAACGCTAGCCGTCTTTATATACGTAAACGGCACTTCAGACAGAAAGGAAATACACTTTTCTGTGGCCACTGGGGATAAAACAGCAAGTGCTGAGTTTAAATTGCAGCAAAGGAGGTTTACAATGGACATCTAGAAAAAAACCACTACAGATGGCTAACAGTACAGATAATTAGGGATTGCTGTTGGTCATGTAGGGAAGTTGTGGAAACATCATGTCTGGAGATTTTTTAAACTGTCAGGAGAAGAACTAGACAATCTTCAGAGTCTGTTTTAGCTCAGGTTTTTTGTGATTTTTAAGAATCTCCTCCCTGTTCACAAGTTTATGCTAGATGTTTTTTTTTTTAAGTTCCAGGTGGTCAAACAGTTTCTTAAACTTACTCCAGATTTGAGTTCTTCTCTAACATACAAACAAATGTTAGTTCTTTTACAGCTGACTTTTTTGGTATCACTTCAATGTAAGTGTTTCAGGCAACACATTTTCTTCTTTCTGTTCAAATTATACCAACCGTTGTGAACTGGCTATCAATATTTGCTTTCTTAAATCACTGTATTTGTTACTGAATAACCATACTTACAATAAAGGATTACAATTAAAATCTCATCACTATTACAGTGCCACAAACGGATGCCAACATGAATAAAAAAGTCTGGCAAAAATCCTTTGACTCAGTTGACATGAAGTCATGGTTTCATACAACAACCATGTGGATCTGTTTGCTCTTCTTGATTCACTCTTCTGTTATTCCATTTGCATTGCAGACAAAACGCCCCAACTGCAGGCCACTACAATAAAGGAATCAACATTTACTATGCTCTTACAGATGTATTTGGCAGATGATAAAATACAGACTAAAGCCCAGTGATTCTCACGTTCCTTTTCAGCATGTCAGGTGTCATGTGTTGCTTCAGATGGTTAAGAAAATGTCATTCATATTGCTGTATTAGGCAGCACGCATGTACACAACCAAGGTAACAAAACAGGCCTTGGAGTTATAATTTTTAAAGCTCATTCACTTGTTTCCCCTTTTCTTGCTAAGACTATTGGAAAGGTAACAAATATCTCAAAGAAAGGAGGACAGACAAAGCATGGTTGGGGGATGTCTGGGGATTTTTTTAAATTAATATGCCAATCCCTTAATAAGCTGCAGGGCAGGCTCAGTAGCTGGGACAACCCAAATAAAGCCTACATGCTTCTGTTTCAGTCACCTCCCTTTCCTCAGGGCAGGCTTATTAACAGAAATGGGGGACTGAGATTTAAAGTAGTGCTACATGCTTCAAAGCAGAAATCTTTCTAGCTCTGTGCAGAAGAAAAGTTGGGAATCAGCCTCTCTCCATCTTGTTGTCTCTGTCTGGACCATCGTGTATCTTTATAGCTAAACCCATGTCTCTCTCTCTCTCTCTCTCCTATTTGCTATGATTTTGCAGGAAAGTTGTTATATACTCTCAGAATGGAAATATGACCTACAGTTTTGCATGTCCCCCCATGCTTCAAAAAAGGGGCAAACAGATTTTGAGCCTTGGAGCTGTTGCACAGATCTGTTTCACTCTGCCCTGGTGCTCGCCAGACAGCGAGCTCCTCCTAAAACACGGCTGAAGAGCTGCTCTCAGCTGCCCTGCCCCGGGAGTTGGGGAATGATGCTTTTCGGCTGCGGTTCTTCCATCAATCACAGAGCAAAGGAGACTGCTCCTGGCCCAGATCAGCAGTAAATGACTTCCTGCTGTGTGCTGGGGTGGGGGAGCGGAGGGCTGGGGCTCTGCCAGCTCCCTGGCAGCCTGCTCTGCCCGTCAGGCACAGTTGGAGGATGTACAGGGGCCACCCAGGGAGACTTTCACTTCCTTCTTCCCTGGCGTGGGTGCGTGGGGCAACCTTGCCCCGTATTAGCAGGAAATGCTCAGCAAATATATCAAAAGCACCAAGGCAGAAACTTGCAAACCGCAGCCTCTTTATTCTTATGGGAAAGGCTGATAGCATTTAATAGAAAACAAATACCTTTCTGGACTCTCCTATCAAGTTTCATAGGGACTCCTACAGATGGGGCTTTGCAGACAAGCATGGAGATAAGCATGGCTACATGGCTCTTCAGAGCAGTGTGAAAATCAGCTATCCTCCCGGTCAGCTTTAGTCATCTAATGAGCCCTCTAGGTTTTGTCTCTATTAAACATTATGAGGCACCGTAAAACTTCACATCATTCCATCAGAAGACAGACCAGGTTTCTCTAGTGCAGACAAACATTACATTAGGATGTGTGGGATTTGGCCAAGCATGCCCAAGTCTGCATATGTTACCACCTAGTGACTACTCAGGGTACATTGCAGCATGTTCTGCACAACATGATGATGTATTAGGAGACTTGTAATGCAAGCAAATAAATGACAGTTTATCAAAGTGACTGATCAATGCCACTTAATTAATATAGAACTGTATCAGTAGTAAATTGGGCAAGTAAAAAAAAAAGTCCTTTAGACAAAAAACTTCTTCAGAGAGATATACCAAAAGTACCTTCTCTAAATATTTGGGTTTTCTTCACTAGGGTCAAGCAGCCTATCCTGTTTCCTGGAATTTGGCTGGTAGGTTCATGGTCCCATCTTTTCTTCTTTTATTGAGGTAATAACTAACTGTTTCTACTCCATACCTTTGTCATATGTAATTGCCATTTTATTGTTCCCTAAGGTCAATTTTCTTAGGACTTTTAAAAAGCTGAATTTAAAATGACTAATGCCGATTATAAGTAGGAATTCAAGGTTGCAAAGCCCAACATGGCCTTATGCCATTTCCTGTGGCTGTATTTTAAGGTAATTAAGAGCAGATCTCCCTGTAGTACAGCTTTGTAAAGTAACTGCAAGTGTATTAGGGCACAGACCTACCTAGTAAATAGTCATGCTTGTTTGTGAGGTGGAAACCTTTTCCCAAACATTTTTCTAAATTCTTCACTTCTGCATATGTGTCAATAAATGTTCCTCCAGTTATCTATCACCAGGATTATTTTAAATGGCTTCTCCCTCAAAAGTCAATTCCAGGAACAGTAGCATGTCATGCAGGAGTGGTTTAATCCTCACCTAAGCATGGCTGATACAGCTTCTGGTGGCACTGACAATGGCACAGGATGAGATCTCCAACTCAGAGATTCCTATCCACCTGGAGAGGATTACCTTCAAACTAAAATCTCAGCTATTTCTCTGAGTCTGCCAGTGCCAGCATGTTTGAAAATCTAGTTTATAAAGATAGTGACTTTGCACATTTGAAATTCTTAAACTCTGAAAAGTAGACTGTTAGTGAGCCCAACAGAGGTAATGAGCCCAGTCACTGGCTGTGGACTTCCTAGTGAAGGTAACAAGTTTTACAGAGCTTGCTAGATTTAGACTATTTCAGGTTTTACTCCAAGGATTTAACTTCTCAACTTGGAATTCACAGCTGAGAAAAATAAAGATATTTGTGAAATATTTCTGGAAAGACACTACTCAGCTTGTCAAATAAAGTTGGCTAAAGTATGATATAGAGGAACTATTTTTACTGTAATAATTGTGATTTTTTTGCAGTTCTATGATGCCCCTTTTAAAGGTACTATGAGCATTATTTGAACGAGGTTCCCATGACTAGGAAAGGTCAAATCTTACAGTAGACCCACAAAGTCAGGCTGGCCATTAGTACATAAGGGTTTACGGAAAACTCATAAAGCACCCGAAGTGCTGGCTTATGTAATGTCTCTAATACAATAAACACTCTGAGGGGAGTTCAGGAGTGGAAAAAAATGCAGTTTCTTATTATAACATATTTGAACTTAGTCAAGACTTTAGAAATTGATCAAACTGCATGAGCCAGAAGGCTTTGTCACAAAGCCTGAAAATCCAGGAGACCTTTAGCTTGCTGAGAGGAAGCATTTTAGCAGACCCTACAGGGTGAATTGTTCATACAAACTTATATTCACAGTGCTCTCAGAAGTTGTGTAGGGGAGTTATCTGACACAGCCAATGCTGGATTCACATTACACTAACTACTGTACAAACAACTGCCTGGTTTTAGATTACAACAACTATACTGTACTGCCAGTGAGACCAAGTAATGTGGGAGGAATGGAGCATATCATTCATTTATGTTGCATAGATGCCTTTTAAAGAGAGGTGCTGAGAAAGCCAGTCATTGATGGCTGGTTGGCACCAGGACTGGTTTCCTGAGAAAGGATATTCCCACAACAGTTATAGTCAGCTGGTATTGTACAAACTACCTGCACAGAGGCGTTTGATTTGACACTCCATCGTTGTGCTATTTTTGGCACGCTCCTTCCTAATTTGTGATTAACAAGGATTAGGTTGTTCTCACATTGTAAGGGCTATTTATAGTTCAATAGGAGATTTCCCCCCACCCCTTCCCACTTCTACAGTGCATCAATGGCACAATTTTAGTCTTAATATGTGACCACGATTATACAGTCATGTTAAGTAATTAAAAAAAAAAAGAGCTGATTTTGAAATACAATGGACTAGCTAGAAACATATGAACCATGCACTGCATTTATGCAACATATATTTCTTCTAGGGGAACTAAATCCTGACAAGACACTGTATGATATTTTCACAATTAACATGCCTCCTTCAAGCGGATTACAACGCTTAGCAGTTCCAAAACACAACAACATCATGTAGGACAGACATTGTAGAATAAACTTGAACTTGAAATAGTAGCAGGACTCAATAACCCAATCTTTCTGCACGTGAACACAATGGGAGTTTTAAGACTGCATTCAGTGGGAGCAGGAACAAGCCTAGAAAGTAGTTATCTAAGAGGGAATTTGACAGGGTTGTATGTAATAACAGGGTTGTATATAATAACAGGGTTATGATACATAGGTAAATTCACAAGAGAGATCAATGTGACACAGGACAGTGCCCATGACAAATTATCTGTGGGGTGTTCTAAGCGGCCAGTATGCAATCTTTATTTAGAATGAAATTATTAAAAGTTCTGAATACTGGAACAGCTGTGCTCCCACTGAAGTCAGCAGCTAAAAAAAAAAAAAGAAACTTTTTAGTATTTATTTTAAAAGCTGAATGTGAATCTTCAGATACAGACAGAAGAAAGGGTTTAACCTGCTTTCATATATATTGCAGATCCTTCAAAGCAACACAGCCATGTGAGAGGCGGCAGACAAACGGCTCTATCCAGAAATTACTGCAATATAAAGGGTTAATCTATGCTTATTACTGTTAGCAGTACTTTCCAACAGACAATAGTTGTATCAGACTGAGATAGACAGCAAGCACACATGTGAACAGCCAGGTGGGTGTTGGTCTCTTCTCCCAAGTAACTAGTGATAGGGTGAGAGGAAAAGGCCTCAAGTTGTGCCAGGGGAGGTTTAAGTCGGATATTAGGAAAAATCTCTTTACTAAAAGAGTGGGCAATCATTAGAACAGGCTGCCCAGGGAAGTGGTGGAGTCAGCATCTCTGGAGGTGTTAAAAAAACTTGTGGATGTGGCACTTCAGGACACAGTTTAGTGGTCAAGGTAGTGTTGGGTTGACAGCTGGACTTGATGATCTTAGAGATCTTTTCCAACCTTAATGATTCTAAGAAACTGTTGCGGATTCAAGAAAAGGTATTGTATGTAATGGAGCTGAGTAAGTACAGCAGTCTTCCCAGGTGAAAGCACTTTCAAAGTAAGTTGGCTCGGTGTTATGCAACAGAGATATCAGCCATAGTCCAGGAGAATGACCAGCAGCAGACTGCTGACATCAGTGGTCCCAACCTCTTTGATAGGACATATGTATGTACTAAGGGTGGGATCTGAATCTTGTACCATCACTTATCTGAAGAAATGGTCCTACTCTAAGATAGCCATTGAAAGAAAGAGGGAGTCTCATCCTGTTGTAAGACAAGTGTGACAAGAGGTGTAATAAAGTCTTCTCTGGAGTTGCTTGTCTCCTTCCAGGGACAAATGCAGGACTCTAGACAGCTGAGATGCTAAGCTTTTGGACTGCATGTGGTGCATGAGATGTATCTAATGTCAATGGCTGCAAAACCCATGCCTGGAAGTTCTCTCTCTTGCTGTGGATATTTTCCTACTCTGATGCAGCCATATGTTGTTAATGGGTAACCTGAGCCTAAACAGCTAGGGAGCTGGACTTGTACTTGCCTCCTTAGATCTCTGGCTGTTTGCTTTCCCAGTTGTGCTATCTTCATGCCCACTTAATTGCTACATGCAATCCGTTATGCTTGCCCTACTGAGCCAAACCTGTGCAATTTTCATTTACTCTTCCTCTGGTTGTCTGTTAGCAGATGGGTCCATTACCAAAGCTTTGTTTGTTCTGTTGTCAGATAGCCTCCTTACACATCTTTGCTCTGTATAGCTGCATAGCATGCTTTGCTGGCACTGTATGCCTTTGGTGAGCCTCATGAATGCACTTAGAATAAGCGCTGGGACATCAGAGTGCAAAAATATAGTGGGCAGCCCTACTTATGATTGGCAGTTTCCAGTTCTGCGTATCGCTTGAGTGCGTCTTTCATTTCAGCCCTCCCTTTCTTCCTTTGGGCTTTTCTCCCACACTGTACTGCCTACCTGGAAGCCTTCAACCCAGCCCACTTTCTACCTCAGGATCTTCTACTGGTGACAGTTAATGCTCTAAAAAATTGTGGCCCTGAAAAGCTACTGGCAGGCTGCAGCCAACAATAAAACAGCCATGCTTTTTCATCTATTACAAACCCATCCCCTGCTTGCTCCCTCTCTGTTTTATGCTCTTACTAGACACGCCCTTTGGTGCAGAGATGCAAATCTCAGTTAGCTTTGATGTCATGAATACAAATGTTATTTTTATTAACCTTCCAAATGACTGCTACACTGGGCCACATCCTGCTTTTAGTTAGTCAAATGCAAGTAATGTTTCTGCCTGATTTCTTTTCTGTTTTCCAGACACTTGTGTTGCTTTGATACCATTTTACACAACAGTGTTCTTATTTTTGTGTGCCTTTTTGATTAGTTGGTCACTTACATATTATTCTCCTTTGTTGATAATTCCTTCACCTTTACTGTATAGTTTTCTACGTTTACTAAAAAGTGAAGCATCCGTAAGAGCCATTAAGCATATCCAAATATAATGCAATGTACTTTAGGAAGTGATTACACTTGTTCATTTGCATTCTTTATTGCTTGTTTTTCTCATAAAATATCAGGAAACATGCAGATTACCATTTGGTTTTATTACTTGAGAGCCCCAGTCATCCTTACTTAAGATTAAAGTCATTGTTGCCACAATAGCTCTTCCACTTCATCGCAAAGGATTGAGATTGCAGAGAAATGCATTCAGTATAAATGGGTCCTGCTGGATCTCCAAGACTCCCGCCTAGATTAGGGCAGGTTTTTAAGCTGGGAAATGACATATTTGAGCTGTGATCAGTTGTGCTATCCAGGCAAGTCTATTTAAAAGCACTTTCCATATTAAATATAGCAATAAAATACCACACTAGCAAACCTTCTTGATAAGGGTAAAAGCAATACATCCAAATCCAATCTAAATTTGACATTGCCTGGAACAAGAATTCACATTGATAAGTCAGGACTCATTTACAAGGCCATAAATGGGTGGGTAGCTATAATTTGGGTATTAAACTTGTAAAATATATTGATGGCATGCAAGGGCTAAATAAATAATTTACTACAAGAAAATTGGAAATCTTTACACAGTACTTAATTGACCAGCCACTCTCGCATGTTCTTGATAGCTTCCTATTTTGCCTTTTTTTATCTTTCACACATTGAAATTTTCCCCATGTGTATTTTTTCCACCTTCAGTGAATGTTCATAAGTCACTATATTTCTGCAAACATAGTCTGTTTCCATCTTTGTTTTGTCAGTTGATTACATTCTTTTTGACATTTTCATTTGTTTGTTTAAAAGCATTAATGAATCAAATGCCTTTTCTGGGCATGGCTCAGCTGGTCTTATTCTTAAAACAAAAATGAAATTGCCTCAGTGATCACCTAACTTTGAATGTTGGTTAAATCCATTTCCAGCAGAAAGCAGACGGAGATATTGTAGTTAATCAGTAATCCAGTGGTCACAGTGGGATTGGCAGCATTACACAAGTTTACAAAAGTTCTTATGACCACCTCACTGGCCAGTGTAACTCAGGGTAGTTACAGTAAGGCTAATGAATTTTGGCTTTAAAGGAGTTTTACCATCTACAGATATTGAAAATCTGGGTTTGAGATTCCATACAGGCCCTTGGTTGATCCTGTCCTCCAACGCACCCCATGAGTCATGAATCAGACCTACTAAATGTGTAAGACTTTATTTGTAAGTCATCACATTTGCTTTTTATTAGATTCCTCCTCTGAAATCAGACCTCCAGGATACACTCGGTATACTCTGATCACCTTTTCCTGTGACCCAAGGAAGAGAAGTGGGGGCTTCTACCCACCTCCCCAAATATTGATGTTTCCCTGGGTGACTGTAGCACTACTGTACATGTTTGTATCCCTTTGATGCTCATGTGGATTCTCCATCTCTCTGCTGGCGCATTGAGAGGGCAAAATTGTGCTTCTTCTCCCCATTAAAGGTGCTGTGGTCTCTCTGTGCAGTAGCTTTCATTGATTAAAGAATTCAATTGCTTTTTAGAGGAATCATAGGATGATTTGGGTTGGAAAGGATCTTTAAAGGTCATCTAGTCCAAGCCCCCTGCAGTGAGCAGGGACATCTTCAACTAGATCAGGTTGCTCAGAGCCCTGTCCAACCTGACCTTGAATGTTTCCAGGGATGGGACAACTACCACCTCTCTGGGAAACTTGTTCCAGGGTTTCACCACCCTCATTGTGAAAAATTTGTTCATTACATCTAGTCTAAATCTTCCCTCTTTTCATCTAAAACGGATAGACCTTGTCTTATCACAAAAGGCCCTACTAAAAATCTTCTTATAGGCCCCCTTTAAGTATTGAAAGGTTGCCATAAGATCTCCCTGGACAGGCTAAACAACCCCAACTCTCTCAGCCTTTCCTCATAGGTAGGGGAGGTTCACTTGAATTTAGGTTCCTCCTGGCCTCTTTTTGTTCACTCTCCCTTTTAGCTATCCACAGCAAGGTACTGTGCAAAGGATTATGCTCTAGACAGGCAGTGGTGGTGCTTCCTCATACAGACATCCCTGGAGAACTTCCCACTGGAAGTTGATGCTAGTAGCAGTTATTTTGCTGATACAGTCTGCACAAGTTTCCCAGGAGATACAAGGTAAAGTGCCAGAGAACTCTGCAGGCATTAATGCTTCTATCTAAGGGATTTTTGCCAGGGTGAAATGCCATGATGAAACACATGCCGTACCACCTCAAGTCATATACCAGACCCAAGGTAGGCACAAGGTAAAGGAGCAAAGTTGGAGTGACTACAGCAAATTTGGGGTAAGCAAAGGGTGAAATTTGCTCCAGCTGCTCTGGGCCACTGCCATCAGCTTTCCTATTGTTACAGGCACTCTGAGATTTCTGTCTAATTCCACTTTCCACCTGCCCTCCACAATAAAATCCATTTAAAATGGTAGCTATTTTTGCTCAAAATATTTCCATTGTTTCCTGAGGAGTGTCACCTCCCTCCCAGCTGGGACCCAGCCCCACGGATTGGATTGACAGCACTTTGTTTAGCAGCCCCCTGACTATTATGCTATTATGGAGCCTAGACCTAGCTTCAGAATAAAATCTTTTGGTGGTGAGGGGAAAGTTCAGTATTCCTTGGATAGCGATAGGGTGGGATGTGGGTTAAGGTTTTTAAGCAAGGGTTGTTGTACCCAAATTCAAATGTAAAAAAATGTCTCTTGGCTGTAGGAGAAAGGGTATACGCACTGGTGGTATTTATATCTGAGGGAGCCAGGAAAAAAGAAAAACTTATTGCTCTGCTTTACATGTGTGTAGTATGCTGCTACCTGAGGGAGTAAGAACCCACTTGCAACCCCGCATGGCTTACCCTGGCTTTGTCCAGGTGCATGAAACAAGCAGGGCCACACATCTGCTTATTTCCTCTCTGGGGATTAGAAATTGGAGGGTGGGAAATGAGTAGAGCCTGAGGTCCATTCTTGCTCTCCAGCTCAGCTGAGCTGGTGAGCACTTGAGGGGGTTGAGGGAGGAAGGGTGGAATATTATTTTATTTCTGGCTTAGGCCAGAGGTAAAAGACTGCCTGAGGGAACAGGAGAGGAGAAGGTGTGCCGCTGAGTTACAGTGCCTCAGGGGGCTGCTGTTGCATTGGCACAGCTATGTAACGTGCTCCCAGGGGGATTGCATCTGAAATAAAAATGTAGCCTGTTACTTATTGGCATTAATGTTCACATACTAACGTCTTTTATTGCTTAACTCTTCTAGTTTGGCGCCTGGGTAACTACTTAGGCTCTTTTAAATTCACTGGACCAAATTCAGAGATCACATATCCAGAGATCTATGTAGCGTTCACAACTGGAAGAGTAGTGTGGATTGAAAGTAGTAAGTTTAAGAAAGTCGAGTGAGAGAGTCATAATGAATAAAAGGATCATGGTAGATAAGATTCTTGCCCCCACTCCCAAATACTTGTAGTCAGCTTAGCTTAAGTGGGACCTTGTGTCTCCCTCGCTCCTTTAAATACTAGAAATTATTTCTGAATCTGAGGTGCCTCTCAAAGAAAAAAGATATTGACTGAGTCATGAGTTGCTTGTGGACTCCTAGAACAATACTTGGTAAAATAACATGGAGTTCTTATCTGTCCACCAATAAAAAGTTCACAGGAAAAATAACATAATAATAACCTTATGAAGCTTTCCATGAACTATCTCACCAGTAAATCTGTCCTCACCATGAGAATAACACTCAATATTCAGTATATTTCTGGAATCAAACTTCTACCCTCTATTTCCGTATTTAATTACCATGAAGAACATTACCACCCTGTCTGCACTCTAGTCCATATCTCAGGCACTATTTTTTTACTGGGTGTTTCTCTAGATCCTTGCATCCTGTCTACGTGAAGAGAAGAAACTAAGGCACAGTCTTTCTCATATGGCTCTTCTTACTGTTACCACAGCGGCATTGGCTCAATCCCAAACACTCCCCATGCACAGTATGGGCAGGGATGTCAGAGGAGGATTGTTTTATTTTCTGGCCTTAGCTAACAGACTTGTAGCTGATTGTTGGTCATCATGAATGCTGCCGTCAGGTTCCTTTTTCCAGTCCATCACTTGGTGTCCATCCTGCTTTTCCATGTCAATCCCCACTTGTGGCCTATCTGCATTTTCAGGTCCCCTCACATCATGTGGTCACTCACTTTCACATCCTTTTCTAGTATTTCCAGCTCCCACTTACCATCAGTATGCATTCCCAAAATATATTTTGTGCTTTCTCATCTATTTTCTATCAGATATGGAAAGTATATCCCTAAACCAAACAATCTCATTATCAAATGGTTTCTTAAAGCTCAGGTCTGCCACACTGCCCTCAAGAAGGCCATTAGACCCATTGCCTGCAGTGGGCATGGCTGCTCTCCCATTATCGTCTACCGGCCTGGTGTCTCCTGTCTTTTAAGAGAGGTAAAAGACTATTCTTTTTAGAGTTCATACATCTCCTAGCACCCTGGGACCAACCTCACCGCTTTGGCCATACAAAATGCATGTAAAAGTATCGTCACCAAAAGCCATGGCCATCTTCCATAAGATTTAAAATTACATGCCAGCCCAAGGGTCCTCCCATGCTATTGAACCCTTGCACAGCAGCTGTATATACCACGACAGGTATATACAGAGTTCCTCAGTATGGGGAGAAGAGCCAGCTCTGTGTGTTTAGTTACAGTTAATTGTAAGTTTATGACCTTATGATGCAATTGTTGTAACCCTTGCTCAATATACTTTCCAGGCAGAGCATGCTGAACATACAAAGAGGGAGTATTTTATGGCTGCAGTGTTTGCTTGAGCTGTGCAGATAAGAGAGCTGTAGAGAGGTCTGCGTGCAGGATGAAGCGGAGCCATTTTGGCTGTATAGTATTGGTGGGATCTGAGTGTCTCTGCCAAAAGAGCTTAAGAAGTGTAGGTGTAAGACATGCTGATCTGTTGTCCTCTGCTTTCTCTGGCAGCAGGGGTTGAGTTTTTTTCTTGTGCTTTCAGAAGGGAGGAAAGGTAAAGGAGGGGGTAAGTGTCATTAACATGCAAGGGAAACTAGAATAGTTTGGGTTTTTTAAAGAGAGGCAGCTTTGGAATTTGGCATTTGTTTTGCCCAAAGATTTTCAAATGCTGCACAATTTTTTTTTTTCATACAGTTCATCTATATTATACCTCTTTTATGGATAAGCTAACTGATTCAGAAAGTGAACAGTAAATACAGTGTCATTTTCATGTCTATGAATAGATTCAAAGACCCTTGAAACCTTAATCCACTTGATCCCATTTAATGCCTTCAAGATGCATTAACAGGACGAAAAGAAGTTTAATCAAAGTGAATCAAACTCATTTTAGGCACTGTAACCCTTCTGCTTACAAAGGTAGACATATAAAGAAAAATAAGGAAGCATTAGCTTGCATTTTCCTGAAAATAAATAAGCAGGAATGTATGCCACATCCTGGCTGGCATTTTAATCTCATCAAAGCAGAGCTTTAAAAATGCCTATTCTTTCCCTACTGTGATTTCCAAGATACACAGCACAAATGTGCTCTGAACACAACAGAACTAATTGAACAATCACAGCAAAGGAGGTCAAAACCCAACAAACAGTGTAGCATCTAAAATGACTCTGGAGGATTTTAACAGATGGACACTTGTAAATCTAACAGGATTTCCTACTGGTGAGAATGCCTTAGGTAAAATTCAGAATGTCTCATTAAATTGTCAGCCAGCTATGAGGCATTGCTCATGTGAATATGAACAGCTATGCAGCTTTACTGTAAATACACACAGCCATGTATTAACATAGGCCTGAAAAGCAGTATTTGGATGTGAGTTAGGTTAGAAAACCCCTTCAAAATTGAAGAAGGATCAGATGTAATGTTTCTGGCTGGGATCCATTAGAGATACAGAAAGGAAATTAAGCCAAGGGTCAGGCTTTTTCTCTTCCTGTTCTCAAAGTCATATGATTTTGCCTGCATGTGCACTTCTGCGCAAATTCGTAAATCAGTTTGTTTTAGACTTCTCTAATCCTTTTTGCTATTGCTTTCTTGTAACCTTCCATCTTCTTAGGCTGAGGATGAAGTGCATCAACAGACCCAACACAGGTATAATAGTGCTCTGTGTCTCCCAAGTAGATGCTCTCATGCCAAGAATTTGAAATGTGGGTTAGCACAATACAACAATACAGCAGTTGCACATTTCCATTTTTACACGATTGTTTTACGTAGTGCCAGTGATCTGGATAAGGGCAATTAGTCTGTTTCTCACCAAAATGTTGTGTGTGCCCCTTTACCTCCTCCAGTAACCCTACTGCTTATGAGATCTGTGAGCTTGTTGTTCAAATCCGCATTCCTGTACATTCCCACTTTCTTGGTAAGAAATAGGCTCTGCTGCGTTTATTGGCATTTCTCACAGTATCTGAGTTCAAAGAAAATGATTACAAGTTAAGACAGAGCTCTGTTCTTTAAAGCGCCACAGTGTATAGATCTGTTGAGTGATATATAACACAGAACAACTTCCAACTGAGGAAAGCTTAGCACAGCTCGGGCTAGCTTGCTGATAGCTGCTCAGCTCCTAGAATTACTGCTTACAAACCATAAAGGCCCCAGCTTGAATTTCATGGAGGGGAGGGCAATGTGTGTTGTGCACACCACAAGTGCAGCCACAAGGCGGGTAACCCGCCAGCTCCCTAACCTCAGCCAAAAAATCTGGCCACTGCCTGACAGGCGGAATATGTGTATTTGCCGTCTATTAGTGGCAGCAAAACAGCTTAAAGTAAAAAAAAGAATCGCGTGAAACCACCGAGTTCAGTCGCAGGGGTATTAATGTGCCAAATTGACAGGCTTGGTATCTGTTAAAACTGGCCTTCATTTCTGGGATATTTTTGGCAAAGAAATAGCCTGTAAATATAAACAGATCACTTCCCTCCTTACTGAAAAGCAGGCACCTCGGAGGGAGGGAGCGCACTGCATGTTTATCAGAGTCATAAATTCTGCACAAGGTTTTAGAAACGGCACGCAGAGGCAAATATCACGATCGAGCTAGAGACTCAAGGAAGAACAAGTTAACTGTGAGAGAAAAACACATGCAGTGCATCCCCTGAACCACAGAACATGCCTCTGCTGGGAACCATTTGCACTACTGTGAAGAGCGGAGTTGTGCTAGGACAAGACACATGGGTTTGTGATTATTGACCAAATCCTTTAGCAGAGAATAGGTGCAGCGCTCCCAGGATGGAATAGTAACTATGGAATTCTATTCCCATGCAGCATCTGGCTGGAGAGTTCTCATCTCCCCAACTGCCCTCTCCCAGTCCCAAGGTTGTTGTATGCAGGTTGACACTGGAGAAAGATTGAATGTTATGCATAAAAATGGGTTATGGTAAGATGCCCACAGTGGTATAAAAATTGTGCTTGGTGTCACTGTAATCCAAAGGTAAATAGTGTACAGTGTATTGTTACACTAAATAAAGCAAATACAATCTTTATTAGAGCTTTACAGAAAAAAGAAACACCACAAATACCAGGCAAGATACCTCAATACCCTGTTATGTGAATACTCCATATTTACTGCAGCTGAACAGAGGTGAAAATTACTTCTAATGGAAAATTGTATGGGGGCATGTATTGTGATATTAAAAAAAAAAAAAAGCATTTTGATTAAAAATGAAGAAGTTTTTAAAATCCATTGTTTAAAGACTATATTCTGTAGAGGTTACTATTTCTTTTTCAAGTTTGAGTTTTCTTCATTTTCCCCATTCAATTTTCACCACCTTAACTGCCCACCTTTGTTTGAATTCTGCCGTTGTCAAGCTTACACTAGTATATGATTACTTTTTAAGAAACCTAATGATCCACACACTCACTTTTTTTTTCAGCATCCTTCTCCTTTCTTCATGCTTAAAAGTGTCTTTCTTTTCACTTGTTTCTAAGTTGAGCCTGAACGAGAGAAGGAGGAAAATTACTAGAGTATTAATGATAGAAGATACGGTAAATCTTCAAAACAAGAAAGCCGTGAAAACAGACATAAAGGTGGAGTTCCTATATTCATTTATCCATGCCCAGTATATGTTAGAGTTCTTTACCAGAAAAAAAAAACCAAACCAAACAAACAAAAAACAAAAATCCCAACCAAAACTTTGAAACTGTGTCTTTTGCAGTAGAGCAATCCTGGTTGTTGTGGTTATGAAGCAAAGCAAGGGAGAATGAGGCACCAAATCTCTGCAGTGAGAGAAATCCCTCCAACAGCCCTCAGAGCTGCAGTGGTGTCCTGTCCCTGTGTGCTGTTGTCCTGAGCGTGTTTGGCAGGGGACTGAGCAATGTGCCTTTCTCCTACACTCTGGTAAATCAAAGAACTCTAAGGGGTTTGTGAGATGTGACTCATTGACAAAAGCCTCATTGATTCTTGCCTGTTACAGCACGTTTGTCTATACAGATACTAGCTCTCTTCTCTGCTATAATCTCTACCATGGTGCGAGACAGAGAAGTCAGACTTACTGACTTGTAACTCCCATAACCCCCCCCGGCACAAGAGTCCTTTTTGATATCACCTTTGCTTCTTTATACTCAGCTGTTATTAAGGTATATTTGCTCAGTAAATTACCTATACCACAATTAATAAAGCAATTTTGTACTTAAGTTTTCTTAGACCACTTCTGTGAATAGTGTCTGACTCTGGCAATTTATCATTGTTTTGTTTACTGAGTTACCCTACAGTCTGTATCATTAACACTAAAATGTGGAAGTGATTCATAGAATCACAGAAGATTTGGGCTAGAAGAGACCTTTAAAGGTCATATAATTCAACTTGCCTGCAGTGAGCCGGGACGTCTTCAATTAGAGAATGTGTCTTCTGAGGAGCGCCTGAGGGAACTGGGACTGTTTAGTCTAGAGAAGAGAAGGCTGAGGGGAGACCTTATTGCTCTCTACAAC
>JAVSBS010015202.1:0-13434 GCA_033124195.1 Coracias cyanogaster | reverse complement strand
TTTTGTTTTGGTTTTTTTTTTTTTTTTTGGTGTTACTATCACTGGAATGAGCATGTGGTTGTGTAGTTCACAGGCTCCTTTTAAACAGACGGCTAATTACTTATGAGCAGCTACAAAAGTTAACTATAAATATGTAAATTGGGAAAGAATAAAATACTCGTTAAACATTAGGCATTTACTATGGAAATTAAGTGTCATTAGATGCATAAAAGACTTTCCCAGCATTTGTTCTTGTGGCATTTCTCTTTAAGCCTTCATTAGTGGAGTGATCCTAATAAACATAGAAATGGGCCACCCCATCTAAATAAAATCAGAGCCATCCTGAAAGTACGCCCAGAACTCAAACCCAAACATTTTCTTAATTTGTTTTGAGCTTTGGAGGTATTCCATCCCTTTCATTTTCTTCCCCAGTTTGCCTTTCCTCTTTGCTTTTTCATTCAGTCCAACAAGAGGAGTAAAATCTACAATGTAACATCATCAGAAAAGCTACTCACATCATATTTTTGACTGAAATGGAGCCAGATACCACAGAAGCATGAAACATTCTTGGCAAAGTATTGAGAAAACTACCAGTTTGGGGCTTTAGAGTAGACAAAGTAGATGGCTGGAGGAAAATTCTTTCAGAAAGGGTGGGAAATCCAGCTCTGGGTGCTGGCGATCAGACCAGACAAATATTTGTCCAAAATGAGACAGTAGTGGATTATCCTAACTCATTTTCCATGAGTCTGTGAAACCCCTCATTATCTTTGTGTCTTTCTAGCCCAACCCCTGCCATCTTCACTCAGCATCTTCTTCTGTGTCAGCCTACTCCATCTACAATAAGCCTTGACTGCAAATGCAGATTGCTCATCCCCCTCAACAGCCTTCCTGGACCTTAGAGGTAGTGACATGGAAACCCTTGTGTGGAAGCCCCCAGAGACCTGGAACAATTTTCTGAAGGGCTTCCTTAGACATGCATCAGTGTGGCCCTATCTATTCCTGTGAAGTCAATATTCTCACAAGATCACTCATGTAGAAGAGTTATCAAATATCTTATGTGTAATAAATTTATTGGAACTCATCTTCAGATAACAAGGTGATAGAATCATGGAATGGTTTGAGTTGGAAGGGACCTTTCAAGGTCATCTAGTCCAATCCCTCTTCAGTATGCAGGACCATCTGCAACTAGAGCAGGTTGCTCCAAGCTCTGGCCAACCTCATCTGCAATGGTGCCAGGAATGGGGCATCGGCCACCTCTCTGGGCAACCTGAGCCAGGCTCTCCCCACCCTCAGTGTCAAAAATGTCTTAAATGTTTAATAACAACAAGAGGTTTGTGTGAATAGTGGTGGGACTTGAAAAAGGGAACTCTCCCTTGTTATAAGACCTAGGGTACTTGCTGCATTGGGTGGACTCACTCCACCCTCCATGCAAACCAGTCAATCCCAGTCTCTACCAACTCCAGCACTGCAATCCTACTCTCAGCCAGGAATATGAGATGGAAATGTGGAAATACTTCTTTTTCTGTAAATTTTCCATAACCTAGGATCGATTTGTCAAAATGGAAGAAAAAATAAACCAAGAAAAGATCACAAACTTGGAAAAGCTGTGGTGAAAGCACAGCAATTTTTGTCCTTTCTGTAGCACCCACCCACACACAGTCAGCCTGTTGACAACATAAAACCTATGATAAAAAAGAAAAAAATAAAAGGAAATTTTGTCACAGAAGTTTCTAGATTGTCCACTTCTTCCTGGAAAACATACAAATAGATCTGCAAATTATTTTCAAGCCATCTCCAAGCAGTCAATTCAATCAACATCCATGTAATTTTAGTCTCCGCAGTAACAAGCCAACTTGCCAGCATGAGAAATGCTGTGATGTCCTCCCACGTTGGAGCAGCCCAAATTTCCCGTGTTGGTTACTGCCCAGCACAGCTTTGCAGGGTGGAGGAAGGAAAGTCTCTTCATCTGCCCGACAACCATGACACAGGATTTCAAGATACTTTATGGGATTTTGAGAGACTTTATGAGCCAAAATCTGTTGGTCAAAGGCTGTGGATGCAAATAATGTGCCACATGGTGTACATCGAAGTATTTTCAGTCTAAGTATATTCAGTAAAATGTACTTTTTCTCTCGAGTTGTTGCTTTATGGTTTTTAACTATTTGTTTTGCAGCAGTCCCATGCTAGTTTGGAGAAGAGCTGCCCCATTTTGCAGTGTAATGGTCTCACATACCAGAGGAGAATTTCCTTCTCTCCAAGGAGCTTTAGTAAAAGCACTGTGAAGGGTCTTGAACCTTCTGTTGTCCTCTTCAACATCTAAGTGAGAAAAGTGCAAGTTGCTCCATCAGCCACAGTCTTCCCATGCAGTCATTTTAGCCTTCAGTTGCCTAAGAAAGAAGCAAAGAAGAATGTTGGAGTCATCTGACCCATTATTAGTCAGCTGGTGGGTGTTTGGTTGTAAACTGGCCTGATCTCCCAGGATGGTCTGGGAAGAGGCCCTGTTTTGCTGGCTGGGAATCTGGATCTGCTCTGAGATGTATTTTAACCTGTGTGGCATGGGGTAAACCACCAAGACATTCTTCATCTCATGCGTCAGAAGGTCACAGTGATACTTTGGACACCAAACAATTTAGGGAATGCATCATGAAAAGGTGTTCCATCTAGTATGGTATTTTCAAATATGATATTTTCATTCCCTGGTTTCTTCACACGCTGCCTTTGATTCACCCTTTGCTGCTGATGAAGAAAACCACCAAGGCACATGAACACAGCCTAAGGAGTAAAATACTGGCTATAAAGGGGCTTTCTAGCTGCCTTTTGAAGAAACTTCTGGTGCCCTCAGAGAGTCTGCAGGCCACGGGCAGTGAACTATGATATAGAGTGAGGTGTAGCTAAATCATAAATCATATGAGGATTTAAATTGAAAGCAACTAAGTCAGAGAAGCACTGTTGTTTGTTGGATGCTTGTACTTCAAGGATACGCCTGTTCAACATACCTGAGGCAACCCTGTCAGCCTTCATGTTTTGACCATGTTCCTGGAGGTTATGACTGTGCTCTGGGCATGTGTCCTGCTGGAAGCTGTGTGGAAGGCCTCCTGCCCTGTTGGGAGAGGACCCTCAAGGTGCCATGGGAACGGGATCTCTGTATGTAGGCTGAAAGGCCAAGATGGTATACCCTTCTCTAGAGGGGGAGCTGAAGTGAAACACCAAATTCCATCACTCCAAACTCTATCGGCCCTAAGGACCAAAGTTCTTTGGACCTTTGTTTCTTCATGAATAAACACATCCAAGTAACTATAAATAGTTTGACTTCCAGCCATAGCTTTTCTTCCGCTGAAGGGGTGATGCCTTTTGCATCAACCACAAGACAGCATTGTCATCTCCACCTTTTACCAGTGCTGGTGGGTTATGGAGGAACTTGTACGTCTGATGCATCTGTCCCAAACATTACATCCTGAAGTTCACTTGACCAGGACATGAAACACAAACAGTGTGTGAGTACATGCAGATGGCTGAAGACATGGATCTGTTTTATTAATGCTTCTTGGAAAGACATTATTCAATATGCTGCTGGAGATTTAAATGTTTACTCTGAGAAATTCCCAGATAAAACTTAACTGGCCGTCAGTGGAAGAGCTTAATAAGGAGTGGGATGGGAAAAAGTCTTTCTCTGTGTGTGTGGACCATAAATCACAGAAGTTGCAAGGGCCACAAATCTTGGTGTTTCGTGCCATTTAATCTCTGTTTCCTAGCTGCCACTGAAGGAGATTTAAAGGCTGCCAGGCCACTCCTATGAGATGTAGGTGTGCTGATTTGCTCATTCTTTGAAAACAGACGCAGATTGAAGGCAAATGCTTCTGCAAGCACAACATTGTGTCCCAGAAAGGAGAAAAGTAGTTTTCACCAAACATGCTGAATAACACACATGATTTTGGGCTGAACACCTGCAAACCAATGAGAGCTCCCTTGGTGATGAGACCTGCTCTCGGCCCAGTTTAACCACATCTCACTCTACGAATGTTGAGATAGCGCCAAATTATTTTGGCCAATGACCAAGTGTCTCCAAAAAAAAAGTTTGTGTACCCTTTCCCAGTTGTTGGCCTGTTTTAAGAACTTCTTTTCACCTCCCTGACCCTGGAAGCAATAAAAGGATTTAAACTTTTTGCTTTACTTCTGGGAGACAGCTGCAGACACAGCCAGCGCTTGCGGGCAGAGGAAAAGCTTCGTTGGCCCCTGTCAGGCCTAAAAAGCAAGTGACCTGGATAAAGCGATGAGCAGTCCTGGAAGCCTGAAGTGTCTCTGCAGATTGGCAAAGCTCTGTTAACTTGTCAAGCCAGGGCACACGAGGTGGGGCCCTGGTCCAGCTCGAGTGTCAGCCTCACTGATGTCAAAGGCTTTCCTCAGTACCCACCGCATCCGAGAGGCTGTGTGACCTCCCGTATCTGAGGCTGCATCCAAGCCTTTGGAGAAGAGGGTCGTGTCGGTGCCGTGAGCATGGAGGAAAAGACTAGATGTCTTTGGCAAGGCTGAGGCAGAAGCAACAGCCTTGCCAACAATAAATGTTGCTTTTAGGAAAACCCAGCCCCAGCACTGTTCTTTTTTGTAGCCAGATTGAACTTCTCTTGTTTTACCTGCTTCTGTCTTGGATTTATCTGAACCAGCAGAAACAGCTCAGAGCTCTCTATTTTTTAGAGCAATGAAGAGTCCCATGCAGGCATCAGGTCCTACAGTTATCTCCCTGTCCCAGCACAGGGGAGGTTGGAAGTGGCTACTCAGATGCGCCACAGAATCACAGAATCAGAGAATGGTGGGGGTTGGAAGGGACCTCTAGAGATCATCTAGTCCAACCCCCCTGCCAAAGCAGTTCATCTAGGCAAGGTCACACAGGAACGTGCCCAGACTGGTCTTGAATGTCTCCATAGAAGGAGACTCCACAACCTCCCTGGGGAGCCTGGGCCAGTGCTCTGTCACCCTCACAGTAAAGAAATTTCTCCTGGTCAGACGGAACTTCCTGTGTTCAAGTTTGTGCCTATTTCCCCTTGTCCTGTCACTAGGCAGCATTGAAAAGAGACTGATTACTCCATCTTCCTGACACCCACCCTTCAGATATTTATAAACGGTGATCAGATCCCCAGAGATCTCAGTCTTTCCTCATACAAGAGATGTTCCAGTCCCTTAATCATCCTTGTAGCCCTCCATTGGACTCTCTCCAGTAGTTCCCTGTCACTCTTGAACTGGGGAGCCCAGGTCTTCCAGGCGTGGCCTTACTAGGGCAGAATAGAGTCAGGAGGACCTACTGGTCACGCTATTCCTAATTCAGCCCAGGATATCATTGACCTTCGTCACCACAAGGGCACATTGCTGGCTCATGGTGAGCTTGTTGTCCACTAGGACTCCCGGGTCAGGAAGGGTTCTGATCCTGCATGTCCCTGGGACACTCCTGCCCCTCATTTTACAACCACCTGAAGGGACCTTGCATCAGAGGCGAGATGTTTGTGAGCTGGTTTCTCCCAGGGATCTTTGCCTGCATGTGTGTATTGGCTGCATAAAGCACTAGCTTGTCATGGAGAGCAGCTGAAATACCTGTTCAAACCCAGTTTTTCCCGGAGGCTTTTGTCATACGAGTACAGGACTCAGAATTACCCAGCACATAAATAAATAACCTCCAAACACCAAGCCCTGCTACTTTTTAAAGCTGAAAAACCTCCTGGCAGGTGCTTAAGAAGTGTGTTCATTGCCCTGGGGAAGGGTGATTTGTTTTCACACAGGACATGGTGCTTTATTAAAGGACAGATACTATTTGGTGGCGGAGTTTCCCTCTGGCTCTGTTTTATCCTCTTCCCCTCTACAGCAGCTATGGGGCAGGAAGGATGAGGGTGAGAGAAGAGGCTTTTCAACCCTCTTGATCTATTCAGCTGGCCAAATCTAGAAGGTCTTCTGCGTATTGGGACGCTCATGTCCCCAGACTGGAAAGATCCCCATTAATGGGATTTTCTTACCTTTCCTGCTGCAAACATCTGAACCACCTCAGAAAAGTGACTCTAAAGCCATCTAGGTCTCTGGAGATGGTGGAGATAATCCATTTTTAAGACACAGATTAATGACAAAATAAATCAATCACTCCTTGATTATGGTTGGCCATCTGAAGTATATGATGTCACTTCTCACTGGAGATTTTTTTTTTCTGGAAGTAACACTATCAACTCAAGTTGTTGCTTCTTTCTTGTGGCTTATCCTACAAGTACATGAAGGTGGGTGACCTGGGGAATACCACCATCCAATAAATGCTGCGGTGAGCTGGTGGTACCTAGCAAAGCACAAGCTCAGTAGTACTATAGAATAATCTGTCCTTATTCTATTTGGATCCAGGTGGCTTTACACCTATCAACAAGCACGTATCATTGACTCATCCTATGAAAAGCAGAGAGGCAGCTTTGGAGAAGGTGACTGTGGTTGGGACTCTAAGAAAGGTGCTTGGCTTGCTCTGCATGGATAGGAATACTGGTATTGAGCAAGGTTATCTCCTAGCTTCTGAGGCAGGCCCAGCTCAGAAAAGCCACTGTTGTCCTACACAGCAAGACCAGTTGAAAGGCAGTTACAAGCTATTGAAGAAAATAAGAGCCTCTGAGTTACTGCTATGCAGGTCATCACCTTCTCTGTGGGATGCTCAGAGGGCTCCTCCTACCCTCCTTCCATTAGCAGATAAACAGGGTCCCCAGCTACAGGGGAAAAAGGCATCCCCAGCTTCTAAGGCTGAGGACTAGTCAAAAACTAACTCCTCCCCAGCTTCCTACAGGTGCATCCAAGAGACCCAGTGGGTGAATGATCTGAAGTCTGTGACAGGTCCTCATCACATATCCAGTCTTGTTCACTGTATTTATCAATGACCTGGATGAAGGGACAGAGTGGACCTTTGGCCAGTTTGCTGATGATACCAAACTGGGAGGAGTAGCTGACACACCAGAGCTGTGCTGCTGTTCAGTGGGACCTGGACAGGCTGGAGAGTTGGGCAGAGGAGAACCTCATGAAGTTCAAAAAGAGCAAGTGTAAAGTCCTTCACTTGGTGGGAAATAACCCCTGCACCAGCACAAGGGAGGGGTTGATCTACTGGAAAGCAGCTCTGTGGACAAGCGTCTAGGAGTCCTGGTGGACAAGTTGCGCATGAGCCAGCAATGTGCCCTTGTGGCCAAGAAGGCCAGTGATGTCCTGGAGTGCATTCAGAAGAGTGTGGCCAGCAGGTTGGGGGAAGTTCTCCTCCCTCTCTACTCTGCCCTGGTGAGGCCACCTCTGCAGTATTGGGTCCAGTTCTTGGCTCCTCAGTTCAAGAGAGACAAGGAACCACTGGAGAGAGTCCAGTGGAGTCTACAGAAATGGAGGGGATTGGAACATTTCTTGTATGAGGAAAGGCTGAGAGCCCTGGGGCTGCTGAGCTGCACAAGAGAAGCCTCAGAGGGGATCTGATCAATGCTGATCAATAGCTGAAGGGCGGGGGAAGCAAGAGGATGGGGCCAGACTCTTGTCAGTGGTGCCCAGTGACAGGACAAGGGGCAAGGGGCACAAACTGGAACCCAGGAGGTTCTGTCTGACCAGGAGGAGAAATTTCTTTGCTGTGAGGATGGCAGAGGCTGGTCCAGGCTGCCCAGAGAGGTTGTGGAATCTCCTTGTCTGGAGACTTTCAAAACCTACCTGGACATGATCCTGGGCACCCTGTTTTAGGTCACCCAGCTTTAGCAAGTGGGTTGAATAAGATGATCTCTAGAGGTCCCTTCCAACCCCTACCATGCTTGGATTCTGTGATTAACAACATTGTCCATTCAAACCAATCAGAGCATGAAAGAAGGAGGAAGTGTTAGGGCAGATGGGAGACAGGAGCATTCCATGGTCTTACCCTTTCCTCCTTCAGGACATGACTGGGGCACTCAGCTGATGCCTGCAGGGAGGTAAAGACTTCTGAAGATGACTTGGCAGAGTAAGGAGTCACATGCCACCCAGCTTCCCCCACCAAATACTTCCTGTAGAAAGCTCAAAGCAGGGCTTGTGTACATCTAGTAACTATCCAGTACCTTCACGATGGTTGAGTGTTGCTTCTTTTGCATAGATGCCCTGCCAAAAAGAATCTCACCAAAATCCATCAACACAAATTAACAAATTACTACTGGTCAGCAGAGACACCATAACTGGCTGGTGTATGCTCTTGTCCTAGCGTAACCTGCATCTCAGCTGATTAGCTATAACTCAATGATTAATGATAATTTGGCTGTCCACCTGTGTTTGTTCTCCTCACTGGTGCTGCATTCCCCATCTCTGGGCCAAGGAAACTCAAGGGGTTCTCCATCAAGCCAACGCATTCCATCAGCACAAGAGGGATCAGTTCCTGGTGCCTCTGAGAAGCGGGAATGCTGAAAGAACACTGATTTATGAGAGCTGGAGTGAAGTGGTAAGTGAAGCAATAGCTCCTTTTCCATGACGCTTGCCCTGTGTTTTGTAACCTGCCTCATGGTCACCAGATGATTAGGACCTTTCCTGAATGCATGATTTCCCTTACCCTGAATGTTTACGATGGCTGGTTTCAATTATTTCTTTCCTTCACACTCTGTATTTCAACCTGCCTCGGATGAACAATTCATCTGCTCTACCAAATGACCTACCGAGATAGATTTCACATACAAGGCAAATATATTTCACCTTCCCTCACAATTGCACATCACTTTTTAAAATAATTCTGCTTCTCTTGCCTTATTCCCAGCAAACCTGCGCCCAGAGCAGACCTTTCCACCTGTGCAAGGTGTGTTAAGATGCCATTGGGTAACAAAAGTAGCATTTCTGGCAATTCTATCTTGACTCTTGTGCTGCAGCATTTACCATGTTACTTGACTCAATATATAAAACTGGCTCACAAAAGTGTTGAGACCATTGCATAGGGCTTCAGCAGCATCCCACCACAGAGCTTCACTCTGATGTGTATGCTCAGAGTAACTGCTGCCAATGCAGAGCTGCATGTAGTTGTGTTCTACCTGTGCACGTGCACTCACACATGACCATCAAACACCTTATTGTGGCCTTCCAGTATCTGAAGGGGGCCTACGAGAAAGATGGGAGGGACTTTTTACAAGGGCTTGTAGTGATAGGATGAGGAGTAATGGCTTCACACTGGAAGAGGGGAGATTTAGATTAGAAATGAGGAAGAAGTTCTTCACTCTGAGGGTCGTGAGACACTGGCCCAGGTTGCCCAGGGAAGTTGTGGATGCTCCATCTCTGCATGTGTTCAAGATCAGGTTGAATGGGGCTTTGAGCTGGAACTAGATGGTTTTTAAGGTCCCTTTCATCCCAACCATTCTATGATTCTAGAATGCTTGTGAAAATGTTCCTCTCCTGACATATTTATACTTTGTGAATCGTTGAAACCAATTCACTTAATTGTGGGAGAATTAAGTGATTTGGTCCATTTAATGCATATGCAAGTGGTTGCACTTTCTTCTGCTCGTAATCAGCGTGGACGGGACCCACAGAGAGTTGATAAATGAGTGATGAGGGCTTGGAGGCGGGTTCCTTGGAAGTGGCATTGTGTGGGAGCCAAGGTGGGTACGGGCACTGCTACGGTACCCAGGTGAGTTGAGATTTGTGTCAGCAAAAAGCACAATGAATATCCAGGCGAGGCTGAACGAGCACTCAGCAAAATTCATCTGCAGTTCATTGAGGCAACACATGGAGAGAGTTCACCGGGAGTTTATCATGGGAACTGTTGAGGGTTAATGGCCAGCAGAGCTGTGGGATTACTAAATAATGAACTTTTCTCTCCAATAAATTTGGCCCTGACTTATAAAAAATCAATAACGTGCTGCACTTCAGATAATTTTTTTTTTCTTTTTTTTTGGGGGGGAGGGGGGAATGTGGGCCCAGAGTAATTTTTAAACTACTCTTTCATATATATATAAAAATATATTTTACCCTGACCATTTGTACAAAAGCTCTGATGTGCCACATTTATTGCAGCTTCATCACCTAGATAGATTTTTATGTGGATGCCTGGCTATTGCTTTGTTTAATCATTCCTTTCTCTTCCCTCCCCAGTCCCTCATCCCCCTTCCCTTCTATGCTCTTTATGACACTGTGTAGATCTACAGGAGGGTTTTCATGTGATACAGGATGTCAGAGAGGTCGGGTCAGTTGGGACAGAGCCAAAAATATTAGCACTCTCTTGCCACGGAAGAAAGAAATTGAAATAATAGTTAGCACTTACAAACTGGCAGAATTTCAACTGCAAGAAGAGGGAGGGAATTTTTTTTTATTGTTGTTTTATTTTGTTTCTAAAGGGAGAGGAGACGGTTTCAGTTCCTGGCTGTAGAACTGACTTTCACCATGATGTGGGTTATGGCTGGGTTGGAAATGGGTGCTGGGTTGGTATCTACTCTTGAACTGCTGTGTTTCCAGAGTTTCCCACAATCCTGCTTCCCTCCAGCTCTGTATGGAAGTAGAGTCCCTAAAATGACCACATATGTTGGGCTTCCTCACAACATACATCCCCTTCAATGGAGCTAAATAATTACTTGCATTGTCCTATGGCTAAATTTCAATTCTAGAGATGTATTGCATGGATTTCAGCTCTTCTCTTCCCTTTTTAAATCCTGCCTGTTCTTCAAGAGGCCAACCTACAGGACTGGGAATTAAACCCCAGGTAAAAGGTCCTGTTAAGCATTTGAACACTATGACCTTTGGCAAGCTCGGTGACTTTTCTCTCTCACACACATAAAATGATAGGAAAAATCAAACCCAGATGTGTTGTGGTGCACAGAAAGGAGTTGTTGCATCATGGACCAAAGGACATTGTCACTTTGACAGATGTTGTGGATAGGTATGGACGTGGTTGTGTAGTGTGTCTGTGTGTGTGCTCTACTGCCCTAAAATGGGTGAAGCTGGAACTACTTTGCCAGGTGCAAGTCTCTTCAAATCCTATGTGATTTCAGAGAAGCTTTCTCACTTGAAGGAGAAGGTATTTTACAACAAGGACAACTCCAGTGTCTACAATTTTGCTTTGTTTTTGTGTGGGTACAACACAGCAGAGGTGCACACAAATTGTCAAGATACCAAAATCTTGTTGACCGTTGCCCAAGAGTCTGTGAAGCTGGACTCCACAAGGGGTGGGTTATGGGGGTGTGTGAGACGGTACCTGCTGCTGGGGAGTAGAAAGCGACTTCTTCTAGTAGTATCAGCTGCTGTCATCACTCTTTTTTCCTGGTAGCACTGACAGCCAGCACAAATTTTCAGGGATCTTCTGGGCTCTCTGTTCCAACCATAAACAGTCAAACCTTGGTCAAATCATAACTTTTGCTTTGCAGGCAAAGAAGGAGCCATACCTTATGCTGCCTTTAAGAAGTCCTCAAGAAAGCCATAACTGAGATGCAGAAGATAGGTGAGAAAGAGAATTGCACAAAGAGCAGAGAGAGCTGTTCCATCCCTGGGTACCATATGCAGGTCCACACAGGCTTTGCCTCCTTCTGATGCCACAAATATCATGAGGAATTTGAGATTAGAAATTAGGAAGAAGTTCTTCACTATGAGGCGGTGAGTCACTGGAACAGATTGCCAAGGGAGGTTGTAGATACTTCAACACTGGATGTGTTTGAGACCAGGTTTAATGGGGCTTTGACCAACCTGGTCTAGTGGGAGGTGTCCCTGCCCATGGCAGGGCAGATGGAACTAGATGACCTTTAAGATCCCTTCCAATTCAAACCATTCTGTGATTCTATGATCTTTGACAGTGATGTCTTCCCAACAGGCGCACTGCAGCCAGCACTGGGCCAGCATTGCCAACGGATAAATAACACCTTGTCCCTGCTACTGCCCTAGGGGGAGATGACCAAGCATACTAAGGGCATGAAGCCATTGTCCCATGCATCAGAACTGAAAAATTGTTCTCAACAGTGCTATGGGGAGCAGCTAGGATGATAAACTCTATCATCAGGGTGTCAAAAGCCAAGAATGATGAGAAGTCTCTGGCTTTATAATTGCAGGTTTTTTCACAGCTCTGTGTATTTGGGAGTAGGTGGTGACCTTCAGGTTATGGACAAGACAACATCTCCAAAGGTCAGACAGCTGGGCTGCTCATTTAAACCAAGGAGACTAGTGGCTTGGCCTTCAACCCACTGTTGACTCTTCCAGAGGTGTCCCTTTGCCCGTCTGCTGACAGACAGGCTTCAGCTAGGTTTCCAATCCAGTGTCTGTGTGATTATGGAAAGTCCTCCAGAGCACAGGGAGAAGTGAATCGATGGGCCATTAAAATCAGCATCTGTGGCTTTCTGTTAACTCTTTCCTTAGCACAGTGCTTGTTCATGGTGACTTACAGTCCTCCTTAAATTCTCTAGAAGTTCACAGCACACTTATCTGACAGCTATCAGAGCTTAACAGTCTCCTTTTTCTCCTAATTGCAGTTATTAACTTTTGGAGGGAGGAATATTTATAGACATTATGAAATGGCCTAAACACGATTCTTTTCCTTCCAGTGTCATATTGTCCTCACTTATTTGGAAATCTTGACAAAAAGCAAACAGTTGGTGCTCATTAAAATGCCATCATGCAGGAATGCAGTGACATTTACTGGAAGATGTTTTGGAGTTATCTTTGACCTTTGCTCGGTGATTTCTCTGCAGAGTTCAGGAGGTGCTTCAATGCCACGGTGACACTTCACTGAGCTAAGGAGTTTCCAGCATGCTAAGGCTTGCCCCTGGATACCAGTAAAGCTTGCTTTTGGGATCTACCATCTTGCTCAATCAAGTTGAGTCACTTTTTCCCCCCAGCTTCTGTTCCACAAGACAATCACAAACAAGTTCCACACAAACCTCCATGCAAAGCAGTACCCAAGAAAAAAAAATAAAATTAGTTCTTGGCTGTGGTGGAGGAAAGGAAATCAGACTATGAGGTGAGGGTAATGAAACGTATGCACCATGAGACACCCACACTCTGAAGAAGGTCTAATCCCTCTCACCTTCCCTAGGGACCATTGTGGTACAGGATCATAATCACAATCTGAGAAGTCAGTTTAACAACTGAATACAGTAGCCCTCTTCTCTGTGCTGTCATCAGCACAGTAGCATTTGGCAGATATTATGGTGGTTGTTGCCGTGAGCCTGAGCCCTTGAATCCCAGAAACAAACCCAACCATTCACCATGTATTTGAGATTGAAGGATGTCAATGCTGACTCATGATGCAATGTGAGTGCCCGCTCCCCCCTTCTCTCTCTCCTGACCTTCCTTAAATCCCAATTCTATGCAGATGCTGTAAGAGATAAGCCAGAATGTCCTGGGAGCACCAGAAAGTCGGTGCTTGACAGTGTTGTTTTGGTCCTTTGTAGGATGCAGAACTTAGTTTTTGATATAAAAGCTGGTTGCTATGACTCCACAGAATCACAGAATGGTTGAAGTTGGAAGGAACCTGTGGAGGTCATCTGGTCCAACCCT
>JAVSBS010015201.1:31981-44726 GCA_033124195.1 Coracias cyanogaster | reverse complement strand
AGCGAGGCTGGTGTTGGTCTCTTCTCTCAAATTAGTAATGATAGGATGAGGGGAAATGGCCTCAAGTTGCGTCAGGGAAGGTTTAGATTGGATATTAGGAAGAAATCCTTCCCTGAGAGGGTAGTTAGGCACTGGAACAGGCTGCCCAGGGAGGTGGTGGAGTCACCATCCCCGGGAGGTGTTTAAAGAACAAATAGATGCGGCGCTTGAAGATATGGTGTAGTGGTTAGGGAAATGTTGGGATTAAGGTTGGACTTGATGATCCTAGAGGTCCTTTCCAACCATAATGACTCTGTGATATATGGAATTTCTGAGTCTTTTGTTCTTTGTATACAATAATTTCTTATTCCAGAAGAACACTGTTTTAAGGAGAGGTTGATATGATTAGATTTGCAAAGGCTGAGAAAAATAATAGTATTTTGAATAACCAAAACTTGAGGAAGCATACACTGGATTAGGAATATTGAGGCTATTTTGTCAGTGTTTCCTGTAAATCAGATTTACCTGTTTCAAGCAAAACGCGTACTACCTCCACCTTTCCAAACAGAGCTGCTTCATGTAGTGCACTCCCTTTTTCTGTCTAGGAAAAAAATATTGTGACATTTAAAATGCAAATTAGAATAGTTTTGAATCATTATGAAAAGAATACATTTAGAAATTAAGTCTTTTTTTTTCCCCCCTCTATTTTATCTACATAAAAAACAATGAATGGGCAAGAACAAATACTACCATCATTTTTTATTACTATCCAAGATAACAACATAAATGCTGTTAGTTCTACTATAAAAATACATAATTATATAAGAAAATATAGCAGGGATGCAACACAACTCCCCATTAACAAGCCTGCATTTGTGTAGAATTTCTAAACTCCTATTACAGAGAGAGAAAATCTAGTCAATACCGTCAGCAGAACATATCTGTTCAGCAGAGTCAGCCAGTTTACATATGGACCCCTAACCTGAAACTGGATTACCCTAGAGGGTCAATTCAGTTGCATAGTAAGAGATGCCCTAGGATATCCCACCTGGCCTCCAGCTGACATTCCAGTTGATGCTCATATTTGATCTGCATAATATCTGCCCTATACAGATGTTTTGGGGACCCTAAGGCACCTCTAACAGCATTAGATGCCCATGTTTAGATCATTTAAATTCTACCTCAGATGTTCGTGAGCTTAATTTTGCAGATTTCTGTGACAAAAATTTCTTTGTGAATAGACTTTTGATCAAATAAAGGTTAAGTACTGAAAAATGAACTACTTCCCTTAACAAGCTACTTTTCTTAGAATTTTATACTGCTGTTACTGAAAAATCTGAACAGAATGCCTCTCCATACAATAGCATAAGCACTAGCTAAATCACTACTAGGTCTCATTGAATCTCTAGCTCATTACCTTTTTTTTGATAGTAAATTAGATATTGAGTGGTTTTTATTTCTAGGCAAGTGTTAAAAGTTTTACTGCTTGAATATGTTTTTTTCTGTATTTTATCCAAATGCACCATTGTCATGCTTGCTATGCTGGAAGGACTTTAAAGACATTTAAAAGTTAACTCTGAAATAAAATAGTGATTCATTATTTATTAATTGTATCAGAATGCACCAACATTACAGCAATGCAACAACAGGATTTTAGAAGTAACGGGAGATCCTGAGATGGCATTTAAGCACACAGTAAGTGTACATACGTCCTACCAATTGAGCCTGAAAACTTTTTGTTATGTCCATGATAGGAACACTCACTTTTTATCTTTCTTCATACTTAGTACATGGACATATAAAGTAGAGCATGCCCAATGTCATTTACATCCAGCACATCAGGTATGCTAACAGTATAAGAGAATATACCTGTGAAGTACATAACTCAAAACAATTTCTAATCTTTCAATTTTCAGAAGCAATCCAGATGAACATTCACAGACTTAATCTGAACAGGAAGACTAAATATTCAGATTTAAGTAGAGATGGTTTCAGAATCCTTTACTCAAATATCTACAGTGCTTTTCCAGCAACTGCAATTGACTTTAGCATAGGATAACTGTGCAATGATACAGTTTAACCAAAAACGTGCACACAGAGCTGCAGCTCCGAAATTTCTGGGAAAGAAAATAGTACTCGGAAAAGTCAGCTATAGGCCTGATTACTGAAAAAGGCTTGACATCAGCAATCTTGAAAACTGCTTTGACACAGCCTGTTATCGATCCTCTTTGGTACTTGTGTTGACATGGCATTTCCTTTGGATTGGTCACTTAGTGGTATGAATAAACCTCAAGACTATCAGGTGGACTTGGTACTGTTAATATAGGGTTCCCCGTCATCATAGATGTGAAGTATGGCTTTGACACCCAAAACATTTGGCTTTGGAAAGACAGGTGGTGAAATTCAAATGTCATAATGGGGAGAAGATTGGCATGTTAGCCTGCCAGAGAAGAACACAAGGGATAAATCAAAATTGACAACTTACTGTTTTGAGAAAAGATAAATGCTTCTCCCATATCTGAACATATTTGATACAGTTGAACATATTCTGTCCATCGGAACATGTGCCAGCAATGTGTCCTTGCAGCAAGAAAAGCTAACGGTATCCTGGGCTGCACTAGGAGTGTTGCCTGCAGACCGAGGAAGATGATCTTTCCTTCTGTTCACCACTGGTGAGGACCCCACCTGGAGTATTCTGTCCAGTTTCAGGCTCCCTAGTACAAGATAGAGTCAAAACTACTGGAGAGAATCACTAATATGATTAAGAAACTGGAGCGTGTCTCCTATGAATAAAGGCTGAGAGAGCTGGGAATGTTCAGTCTAGATAAGAAAAGACTCATGGGGGATCTTATAAATGTGTACAAATATCTGAAGGGAGGGTGTAAATAAGACTGAGTGAGGCTTGGTGGTGTCCAGTGACAGAAAAGGTAACAGAAAATTTGAAACACATGAGGTTCTGTTACAACATAAGGAAACATTTTCTGCTGTGCAAGTGACTGACCCCTGGTACAGGTTGCCCAAGAATGTTGTAGAGTCTCAGTCCTTGGAAACAGTCAAAAGCTGCCTGGATACAGTCATAAGCAAGCCATTCCAGGTGACCCTGCTTGAAGAGGAGAACCAGATGACCTCCAGGGTTCCCTCCCAACCTCAACCATTCTATTATTCTGCCAGGGATGATTATTAGTGATGTATACACCAACAATGAAATCCATGTAGGTTCAAATGTTATAGGAGGCCTGAGCACTAAATTTTAGTCCTACCAAGGATGAACTGCAGAGATGGGAACTAGCTGCACCTTGGCTAGGATTGTAGAGATCATTCTGGAATAAGGAGAGCTTGAAGAATATGTGCTACCAATTAGAAATTGTTGCTAGGTAAATGATATGCACAATGTAGCCAATAGCGGAATAGCTTGTACTGTGTGCTATGCCAAAGAGATTATAAAAGAGTGATGTTTTACTAAATAAACAGCTTTCACTTGATCACATTGATCATGTCGTGATTGACCTGAGCCCCTGCTAGTAAGGAACATTTTGATGGAAAAAATGGACATACTTTAGTGCCAACAGCTGTCTAGAATTCATTGCTGTAGCATGATCTGAGACTGAGAAAGATTCATGTTCCAGCATGCTGAATCAAGAGCTTTAAGGACAAGGAACAGGATCTATCCTCAGACTCTTCAGTTAAGGAGTGGAAAAGATCCTGATATGTTAATTGCTAGAGCTGGCAGCAGTTCTTTTTATTGATCAAAAGTCCTCACTGGAGGAAAGGCAAGTAATATTTTTCCTCGATGAAAGCACACAATTCTTAAGAAATGGAATGAAAACTAACATGAGAAGAGGAAATTTTCTGTAGATGTCTAAGGCAAACAAATCTATCTGGGGGCAACTTGAGAGCCAGAGGATAGTTCTGTAACAATGAACCAAAGCCACCTGCATACGTAATTCATAGCGCTGGGAAAGGAATCCAAAGTCACATGCCATTTTTTTTTTATTTTATACTTTCTCACTTCTTGGTCTATTCTACCATGATATTTCCTTTCATAACTCAACACGATCCTGAAATGCTTTACAGGCATTCTGCACTGCCCTGAATTCTGGGGCAGTCTCTGCTTTACAACTCCTAGCTATCAGACAGTGCTAATGAATGCTACATCCCAGAAATGAGATATATATTGCAAAAAGGCTGTTCAAAAGAGGAATTTGAAAGGCACGTCATATAAACAGTGGAATAATCTGTCCACTATATAGGTGATTCTCTGATCAAGAGGGGAAATATTACCATGTAAATGAACTAAAATCAGTCTGGAAATACAGAGATTGAAAACACACTTGTAAAACACAGATGTGTAATCCTGCATGAGATGTCATGAAGATGAATGCTGACGTAAATCTTAAAAGCCCTAGGCAGGATTTCATGGTAATAGTGAACAACTAATGAGTGAATCAGATTCCTTGACCCAAAAACTGTCTAGAAGGCAAAAATGTCCTTGTTACCAGAGAGTTGAGTTACCAAATTCCATTTTAACACAGGGAAAATGCTGAGCCTCGGGATGAACAGGGCTAAGAGAAATTTGGAGGACTGGCTGAGTAGATATATACCTCTGTAAATGTATAGGTGGCCTACTACTTGGAGACAGAAATAATGTTGGTTTGTTTTGTTTTCTGGTGCAATAGAGCATGTTACACAAATTGGAAGGACTAGAAAAAGTATTTGCTAATAATTTTTATATATTAAGATGTGCTGGAGATTTAGGGCAGATCTTTTTCACTTATAATGGTGTACCTATGTGCTAATACACTCTTGAATATACTACAGCAAGCAAACTTAAGATTTATAGACAATATTTACTGCTTTACTTCCTGAAGCTTTCATTGCCTTGGATATTTTCCTGGCAAAGTGAACACTACCATTATATCTGGAAAGTCTTCCACAGTCATATTTAATGTAAAAAACGCCAGTATTTTTCCCTGAACATAGCGAGCTAAGGTCTGCTTGAGTTTGAATCAATGGATTATACATTCATAGGTAATTCCTGGTATATATATTCCATATTATCTATTCCACAAATATATTCCATATATATATTCCCTGGCATAAGATTATACATAAAAAGCCAGTCCCTGCCCCAAGTCGCTTACAGCTAAATACAGGTATAATGTCACAGCTGGACACACAAAGCAAGCAAGGATAGAAGGACATCGTCAGTAGGAACACCAGGATATGCAAATCAACTTGGCATACAATTTGCAGGCTCACATAAAAGCATCAAGGGTTTTATTAATTAGAAATTTTTTTTTAACCATGCAAATATGCAAGAGCTTGTAATGAGGTCACTTGTCTGGTCCTTATTCATAGGTAGTGTACTATAGTTTTGACACAGACTTCAGACATAAACTGAAGGACAGAATGGTAGCTTAGCAAATTGATTCACAGAATATCCTCCATACATAGTGACAGTAAAAAAGAAGGGGCATAGCTCTTTGCAGAAGAACTACAATGATAAGCAATGGAAATTGCCATCATTACTAGAACAGACAGGAAAGGCAAAACAGGGAGAGTTTAAAATTGGATAAGCAGAAGGGGCTAAGTTTTAAAGGTATTTACAATTATAAAATTACTCTTTACATGAAACACACTGAACTGTGCAGTATCTTATTTTACTGAGGGCCCAAAATCTATCACTCACCCAAAAACCTGTGTATTTTTCATATGTTTCAATTTAAATGAAAACTTCAAAGCATAAAGAGATGAAGCAGATTTGTATTGCTCACTTCTAAATAATTTCAGATTGAAGGATATTGGATAGACCTGGGAAATGAATAAAATGTGTGATTAATTCAATCAAAAATTAATTGCTATTATTAGTCCAAATATTTGCTATGCCTAAAAGTGTTCAGGGAGTACAGAAGAGAAAGATAACATGTCTAAAGTAAACTTCCCATTTAAACAAATAAATATTTACCATTACAGAGTGATAGGAGATGGGCTACTACTATAATTGTCTCTCAACATTCTGAGAGCTCTTTACTGCTGATAAGCTGAATTTATTTAATGTGTATGAATAAGTAAAATTTTATTTACTATATGGGATTATGCTTCAGATATTGTTCTTTCCCAATCAGTAATGCAGAGTAATTTAATTAGTATTGAAAAAGCTGAGTTCAGTTTCAAGTAGCAGGCTGATACTGTATGCTCTGCTGTTTAATAAGCTGCCAGTAACCATCAACAAAGAATTTTTCAGAGGTTACAGAAGTAATAAGTTAACAATATGTACAGAATCAGCTTGCCAATATGTTAAGATGCTGAATGAAGAGGAACATATTGATGGAGAATATGTACACCGGTGAGAAAATAAATAAATTATATTTCCTCCTGGAAAATAGGACAGACATAGAAGAAACAAGATTATCCAGTGAAAAAAATAAAATAAAACAATATTTTAAAATCCTCTCTGCCTAACTAAGAAAAATAAGAATAGAAATTACATAAAACAAATCAGAATTTAAAAAAATAAAAGAAAAAAGTAAAAATTTTAGACTAGATGGCAAACATCACTATTACTAGAAGAATCTCTCATTTCTGAAAAGTAGATTGCACAAAATTTGCAGCCACTGTATTTTATAAAGACCAGTAAAAACTTTTGGTATAACTATAGATAGAAATGGCTTAGAAGAATTCACAGTAGTGCCAAAATTATCTAGATTACACAAGAGCATTGTGTAATATGCAGCCCTCATATAACCATCAGTTTGTAAGTTGCCATGACAGAGATTATTTTTCTTCAATTATTCCATTTCTTAGGCATCAATTCAGGCACCCGTTTCTTTCTGAACTTTTCCTCATTCATTTGCTAGAGATAGAAGACAAATTCTATGTTCAGAAATGCGCATTCTAGGGCTCCATTATGTGTTGCTTTAGCATTTAACTTTTCTAAATTACTGAAGATGTAGTAATAGTAAAGGACGCTGAAACAGAAGAGCTGCCTGTATTAACCTTTGCAAGTGGATCACTTGCTGGTCAAGAAAGTAAAACCAGGAAGTATAATGGTAGGCAGTACACCAGTAGGCAAACCCAGAAAAAAAAGTGTTTCTTTTAGAAATAGTTTGAAGCAAGTAACAATGCTAACTCAAAAGACAATAGAGCTAAGAACAAAACAATTTTACCACACTTTCATTTTGATGAAGTTTGAGAATATAAATTTTAAATCTTAAAATCAATATTTTCTGGATTATTTGTTTTGCTTTTTTAAATTTATCTTTTCTTCCCCACTTCACAGTCTTTTCCTCAAAAGTTGAAAAACATGAGCTTGATGGAAGAATCCAGAAATAACAAAAGTGCATAGAAACCAGGTTCAATCTTCCTATATAAAAGGAAATTATGTGTACAAAGGTGTTTGACTAAAAGCACCTAAAGCTTAAAATGGTTATAAAATTTAGTAAAAGTTTAGGCAAAGTCCTCAAGATTTATTAAGTAACCTATTGGTAAAGAATGCCTGGATGTGACTTTAAAATTATGTTTGGTTGGCTTATCTGAAAATACATATAAAGTTGAAACAATTTTAATTAAAAGCATATTATATAAAACCAGACAGCAAGAAGGCTACTTGAAATCTGAAGATAAAATACACTTTAAACTCAAACACAGTGCTGTCAATCAAATCAAGAGTAATCATAAGACTGAGGCATGATGTAACAGAATCAGGTCTCCTCTGTAGTTAAAAGGCTTGGACACTTTACACTACAATGAATTGGACATAAAATTTATGGCCTTGTATCTGTTCTCTTCTATGTCTCTTTTATTTAAAGTTACCCCATTTACAGTATTATATCTTACTGTGCATAGAACTAGATGCACCAAACAGCTAATGGGTTGGAGTTGGTAGCAGCAAGAGTGTATTGCTATTGACTTTTCCTTTAAGTTTATAGAACAAGTGTTCAAAACTGTAGAAAATTAAAATTATTATTCCTTAATAACTTTGGTTTTATAATGGGATAAGCCTGGGAAAATGGGAAAAGCCTCAGTCAAACATTGTTTCAGACTGCTATGACCATTAAGGGCTACAGCTTTAGCAAGTCAGCTTAGTATCATTAAAGCCAATGTTCTAAGAAAAATAAAATATTTACACCTATATGAATGGTGGATATGATTTGTGTATCTACACATCTCAAGACAACACTAAAATATACTCTCAGCCTTGAAGACGTATCTTTCTTGAGTTATCCCTTTGAACACATCATTTGGGTTGTAAAAAATAAATCTGTATCATATTTCTCAGCATTTCTAAGAAAGTAAATGCAAGTGTATTTTGAAATAAGAAAAATGTAATAAGTTATTTCATTTGCATCATATTCTAATGATAAAGAAAAGTGAGGAAAGAAAGGAGGAAAGGAAGAAGGGAAGAAAGAAATGACACACTAACTTGGCAGCTGACATCCATTCCAGCCTCCAGAAGCACCTGTACAACAGCTTTGTGGCCATTACGTGCAGCAAGATGCAAAGGAGTGTGTTTTCTTGTATTACAGTTCATCAGGTTTGGATATGCCTTGATGATCATTTTTACAACACGCAGACGTCCATAAAGTGCTGCCAGATCCAGAGGTGTTTCTAGTTTGTTGTTCCTTATTGTAGGGTCTGTTAGCTCCTCTAACAGAACAGCAACTACTTCTGAATGACCATACTGAGCTGCGCAATGCAGTGCTGTTTCATTCTCATTGTTCTGTTAAAACAAAACAAAAGCTTCAGAAATTCATGTTTAATTACACAACAGAACTCCTTAGCTTTTATAAATTGCCTTCACGAGATCGCTAGACAGGCAGGGTTTGCAGTATCATGTATGGTAACGTATGTTAAGTGTTTCAGAATGACTCCACTAAAATTTTACTAATAATACATTGATACTTCAGCTTTGTGGCTCTCAAGCTGATCAAGTCTCTGTGTGTCCACATTGTTCCCAATCAATTTCTAACAACATACCCCACAAAAACTTGTTGCTCCTGCTATGTTGAAATCTGTAACCCTCCTTGATTCATCTGCTCCTGAAATGAGAGTTGGGTCTTTCTCTGTGACACTTAAGTCTCTCCTCTCAGTTTAACTGGTTTTAAATCACAGTAGTTTACTATTGGAGTAGTGAAATTACAAAGAAAAACTGTGTCATGAAAATATAGTAAGCACAAGGCTAGTTTCATATATCACTATAAAAGTTACTGTCAAGACAACAATCAAAGTGTGGAAGAAGGCAAAATAGCAACTATAGATATTAGGAAGACTTAGCATATAATGTAAGCAGCTGGTCTTCTCAGGGCTCCAGGGAGATGTATATGTGCATTTTAAGGCATATGAGTATTTGTATGCTGTGGATTTTATAAGTTTTTGATTTATAAAGCAATGCCCCCCAAGTCTTTCCCCAAACACTATCTAATGATCTTATTAATAAATAAATATTGAGAATAAGCAGTATCTTCTTTAATTGTTTTCGTCCAGTTCTGCCCGTATACTTGAAATCCCAAACAGACAAATAACTTCAGGCATAATGGAAGGAAATAATTTATAGAGCTCTCTGATTTCTATATGCCATCTATATTATTAATATATCTGATGCAGTCTATGAAGCCTTAAAGTAGGCTAGACACTATAAATCTTAAAAGTATGTACATTGAATACATCTTATGATATATGATTTATAAAATGTGACAATTTGGAAAATGTAAAAGTAGAAACCCAATAAGCGGATGTGTTATATGTATATATATAAAAGTAAATTCAGAAAAGATACTCGATAAGGGTAGACATATAATTCTAAAGAAAGGAGAAGAGATAAATCTGAATCCATAGGCTGTATTTCTCAAGGAAACAACTGAAGAAAGTTCTGGGTACAGAGGACCAAAAATAGAAAAAAAGATTTGTCTTCTGAAAGACAAAGTGAGAGAATCAGAGAAATGAGGCTTTAGCTTCTTACTCAAAAGCTTACTAGGATAAGAAAATCTATGTTGCACAGTAATATCCAGAAATGTGGAAAGAGGAAAAACATTTTTTTTTCTTTTTGGTAACAGTGTTTCTAATTCTATAATCAAGAACTTAATTCTTGGGTTTGTGGTTTGAACAACATTTCTCTTATTTCCATCTCATCCTGTAATTTAAAACAACTCAGATGAACCCTGGAGACAGAAGAGACAGTTCAATGCATTCAGGTAAATTAATGTTGCAGATAAACTCCTCTGGTGTCTGCCACACCACAGAAGGTTGCAGAGACTGGAATGTGTTTCATGCTAAATTGCAAGACAGAAGCTGGAGAAGAGGCAGGGAAAAAGCGAGAAGTTTCCACTGGCTGATGTAGCTTGATGGCTGGTAAGTATTTGATCACTATGCATTATTCAGGCCACAATGTTGCCTTTCTCTATTACATGGAGCATAAATGCAGGTTAAAATATGGACAATTACAACACTACATGGCTGCAATGATCTATCAACTACCCATGATACGCTTTTAGTGCTCTGGTGACTTCTAACGTACCCTTTATAAAGGACTGGTCAAAGCAATTTTTGTATCTACAGGGGCATACCCACAAATCACAAGAATAGTTTATTAAAATTTATTTTCAGATTTTCAATACTTCATGGACAGAACTGCATAGATGAACTGACAACTGCAGTCTAATTTGGGTACAATTACCACAATTAAGTACGGAAATCAGATAATTGTACATAAAATGGCCAATTATGGTAATTTTTGCCTACAGTTACTGTATTTACATATCCAATGGAAACAGTTACACAAAGAAATTAGATTTATAACTATATCAACATTTTGTGAGGTAAACAGCAAAATACACATTTACGATACAACTGTCAAACAGAGATAGATATGTATATCCAATATCTGCTTATGTTTTAATTTTTTTCAAACATTTCTGGATATTGTGTAAAGTATCTGGAATTTTGTGCCAACAGTCTAATATTCTATTATAAAAGTATTCTGATTAAATTTTCAAAGAGACATAAAAATTAAATGTCTGCAGCTTTTTTTTCAAAATGTGGTGATTGCCCAAAATTTCAGCCACAGATATAGACACACAGAGACCAACTTGTCCAAATAACTGCTGGTGCACAGCAAAACTGAAATTTGCTCCCTCTAAATAAAGAATATCCAGATGAACTTTCATGCAAGAGCATATTTCAGAAAAGTATATTTTAAAACTGTATAGTGCATAAAAGCATCTGTAAATCTGATCAAAACATTTTCAAATTAAATTTTCAAATTAAATTTTGAACATTTTTGTATAGTTTGTTTGCCAATTTAAAGCTGTATTTCAGTTAATGTCAAATCAAATGGATTCAAAACTAAAAGAACTAGGTATCACTGAAATAAAATAGGAGAATCTAACCTGGATAAACATGATAATTAAACTACCTACACATATGCAGTCAAAACAGGCATTGTATATATTCTATTCTCAGAGCTCAGAGGTACTACCTAATTAAAACTTAATAGTACAACATCCTTCTCTCTTTAAAATGTAAATTAATCAACTCAATTTAGGTATAAAAGACAGAATGATTTTTAACTTTCAAAGAGAGAATTAATATTTGCTTAATTGCCCTCTAAATTTATCCACTTTGACAATTTAGTACTGCTTACATAAAGTAAATCACCTTGGAAGCAAGAGGTTTTACTGGGGAGACAGGACAGGGGTTTTAAGTAGGTTTCAACAGGGTCTGCCATCTTCACATTTAGGAAAGGAGGGAATGCCTACGAGATAGACAATTGGTTCAGCATTCCCAGAGAGACCCCTAAGATGGAGGAGGCTATAACAGTGTATTTCCTGGACTGGAAGCAACCTTACCCTTCTCGTCTCATCCCTCATGGAAAGATGGATGTGGATGTCTCAGTCAGTGTTATGAACTTTATCCTTAAGGAATTTGTTTATATAAGATATAAAAGAAGAATAGAAAACAAAAAAAAACCAAAAAAACCCAAAACAATAAAAAACCCAACATCTGACTTGTCTTTTGTGTGGACAGAGCTAACATGGTGTAACTTTATTGATTTTAAGGTACTGCTTCTCCTCGAATCTCTAAAATAGCATTTTATTTTTAAGAAATACTGGAGAGACATTAAAAAATATTATTGAAGAAATTAATAACAACTTAGCACTATTGCTCCATTTTCAGTCCCAAATGCACATTTGTTTCTGGAGTACAGAAAGTTTATACATTCATTGTAGTGAGCAGTTCACCTGCTATGAAAATACAAATGTCTGCATGCAAATTACCAGAGTGTAACTGGATCTCCCGATCTGATATCCAAGGGCTAAATAATGCATCTAGTGCTGAGGAAAAAATTCAGACTGCTTTTAGAAATCTCAGATACTTCATTATATCTTAGAAAGTCCAAGCTAGACTCTAAGACGGAAGGAGTCAAGAAAAAGATCTAGAAATCAGAATCGAGACACTCAAAATGCAAGACAAAAAGTCTAGACCAACATTATGCAAAAATAGTATAAAAAGGAAGTCCTTAATATTCATAATTAATAATATTTTAACCAAGTAGTTATTCATGTGGCCCAATGGACACCTTTCAGAAATAATGAAGGCTTATTCCAATTCAGCCTTTAATCTTTTGTAATTTTCTTCTTCATTATTTGTTACATAGGTCTCTTCATGGGCATGTGTGGTGAACGGAGATTTAAGTCTCACTGAGGCAGTGAACTCCTTTCCCAGTAATGCTTTGCGACTCCCATGGGCCTTTGCATAGACCTTTGCCCCC
>JAVSBS010015201.1:0-31881 GCA_033124195.1 Coracias cyanogaster | reverse complement strand
AAATAAATATATATATTTTCTTAAGGGGGTGTTTCCTGGTTCCTGTAACTGATTGGGACGTTGGAGGGAGGTGCCGCACCTCAGATTCCATTTGGGGGAGTGGTCTGGGACCCCAGTGGGTGGACAGCATCCCTTGGTGGGTGGGCCCGGGACATCTAGGGGGCGGATCACGACAGCATGGTCCTTACATTTTCTAGCCTTTCTCTGAATCAGTTCTCTTCCACATGTAGCCAGAACTTATATTTCTGTTGCTGCAAACTCAATTGTGCCTTCACAGCATTGAATGTGGTCAGTATTTCAGGCTGCACTACATCATTTAGCTACTAAGAACACATGCCACCACAAAATGGAGGATGCATTTTAGTCTATTCATTAGAGAACAGATTACCAAATATGTTAAAAAGACAATTATTGTAGCTTGGCAGTCTGATAGTGAAGAGGTACAGGAGATATCAAGAAAATTAATGGCTCTCATGAATATTATATAGGTCCTTGTGAAGCCACTATTAAACAGTGGGTATATTTAGGACTTTTAGTGCATAGTTATGTAGTCCTGTATTTTTGGCAAGCAAACTTTAAAGCTCCTGTAGTCCATGCAAGTAGTGTACAAGCAATAATGTCTCTCAAGTAGTGATTTTACAGACCTCTCCAAAAAATGCTCAGCTCCTCTATTATTTAAGTATTTTGATTACGAACTTGAAAAGGGAGACTTCCTATATCACCAAGCCATTTCTTTGTCACATAATCCCAACATCAAGTAACTGAACGAGACTTTTTTTTTATTAAAACCTTCGTGCTTTTGCCTCAGTTATGCATCAAAAGAATCATGACTAGCAGGTCAAGGGAGATGATTCTGTCCCTCTACTCCACTTTCATGAGACCCCACCTGGAGTCCTGCATCCAGCTCTGGGGTCCCCAGCACAAGAAAGACATGACCTTCTGGAGTAGGTCCAGAGGAGGGCCACAAAAAAGGTCAGAGGCCTGGGACACCTGAGAAAGTTGAGGTTGTTCAGCCTAGAGGAGAGAAGGTGCCAGGGAGACTTTTTGCAGTCTTTCAATATATAAAAGGTGTTTGTAAGAAAAATACAGAAAGAGACTTTTTACCAAGGCATGTAGTGAGAGGACAAGTGGCAACGGTTTTAAACTGAGAGTGGATTTAGATTGTACATAAGGGAGATAATTTTTATGGTAAGGGTGTTGAGATTCCGGAACAGGTTGCCCAGAGAAGTTTAGGATGTCCCATCATTGGAAGTGTTCAAGGTCAGGTTGGGCAGGGCTTTGAGCAACCTGATCTAGTGAAAGATATCGCTGTCCATGGCAGGGGGATTGGACTAGATGATTTCTGAAGGTCCCTTCTGAGTCAAATCATTCTATGATTCTATGAATATGTTCTAATAAATATCTTTACCATATAAGAACAATACGATGACAAAGATGCTGTTGTCCCATAATTTGGAAAATACTTGGATTTAGATAGCAACATTTTTTCAAAAAGACAATATTTGTAAAAGTTACTGGGAAAAGTTCTGCTGGACATTACCCAGTATGAATCAAAATAAAATCTACTGACTTCCCATTGAAATTCACCTTTACTTATGTGGAAAGATAATTTTAAAGTTCTTCTGTAATTTTTGGACTACTTTGAATAAATGTTTTCTTCAAATTTATTGCTGCCGTTGGCTCAAACCCAAAAGATGGCTTCTGCATGCTTTTTTCTTCTACAAGGACTATATTAAGAGTTGTAAGAGAAATTCTGAAATTCATCCACATAGTCTCTAATTCAAGGGGAAGGGGGAACATCAAAAGCAGAACTTGAGAAATATTGGGTTTGCAGGGTACTTTGGAACTGAATTGTACTTCTGGAAGTCCCTGCATTGTCCCTGAGAACAGCATATAAAGTCTGTGTATCATTTTGGTAATTTGGAGAAGTCAGTTAATATGTTAGATGTTAGGTATTTACATATTATGAATGCATCTTGAACTCTTTTCCTTCATTTCAGAAGTGTCAAAAAGCATTAATGAAACGTGAGTGTTCTTTATGACAATTAAAATTTGATGCACAGGCAAATTCTACCATACATAAAATAGATTTTTTTCATAGATTAAGATTTCTAATCAATTATGTAATTTTATGATAAGAGTGGTCATAATAAATGTTTGTGCTACCCAGATGTCTTTACATAAACAAACATGTTTATGTAAAGTTTGACGGTTAACACGACACAATTTTATTATATTTGGTATTAATTTAGTAACAGATTTTGATCTCATTCTACCTACTAGATCTTCATTCAATTTATAATTTACATCTTTTCAAGTCTTCATCAATGAAGTTTAAACACTTATGTTCTGTAATTTCACCATAATTTAAAACATACATTCTGCATGTCATATAAGACTCCTGTATTAAACAGTGATAAAATTATTCTTACATAATTGTTATGTTGTAACTATTTTCTGTGTAAGTAAGTTGCCAGTCTACATTCCACCATCCCCATAAAATAATTGTCATTTAACTGTTCGTCTTTACTGTTTTCTTTTAATTTTATGTAACAGGAACAGTAGGGGGCATTCAGAGCTTTAGATGCTAGATATGGCTGGATATGATCCTATGATGCTAGTTAACTGCATTTTAAATGTGTAGAATGCAGTTTAGTTAATTTACAGTATACCATATTAAATCCACTAATTCATGTAATATACATTTATGCATCATGAACTTCCCATTTACCTCTTTGTTGTGTCATTATTTTCACTTAAGTTTTTAGAAGCATTTCTTTTACACAGAATTTTAATAAAATAGATGAAAAGCAAAGAAGTATTACAAATTAGTTTCAACAGTTTTAAAATAATGAAAAAAATTGTTTTCTTAAACTGAAAGCACATACATTCTTAACAGGATACTTTAAAAAAAAAAAAGGAAAAAAAAGTCTGACTTGAGTATATTATTTGCTGTGGTGAGTAAGTGTCAGGAAAACTGGCTAATCTTCTCCACAGCTCTCAGAATTAAAAACAAGGAAGAAAAATAGCCCAGGATTTCTTACAAGCTATGGCTTTAGCTCCCCAGGTCTGAAAGAAATGATGAGGAGCCTTAGAAAGCCTATCAGCAAATAAGCAAAAGCCACAGAAATCTTCAGACTCATAAGAATGTACAATAGGTATTAGGGTGAGAGGATGCCACTCTAGTGTTATCTGAGGATATGTGGGTGGAGATGGCTTTATATCAACATGGCATTTCCCTCATTCCATCATATGGGTAATATTCTACTTTGCAGAGTGCTAATTTGCTGTGGAAAGTCAGTGGAGCAAAGTGGCCCACGGACTAAAGCTGGCCATTATCTTGAGTGGAACACCAGTGGATTTACAAGGTCAGAACTGTGTATGTTTGAGTTTAACTTCAAGGTTTAATATGATCAAGATTCCCTTAAGAGACTTAAGGTCCAACATTCCTTGCGAGGATTGCTCACATGTTTTCCATTATAAAGTTTTGGATAAAATGCCAGAACAGCAGGGGATCTGTTGACAAAACCTCTTTTGAGACAGTGGGATATAGAATCAGCTGTATCCCTGCTTATTTGCTCCAGTGATCAAACCAGCAAGATCAGACAGCACACTTAATCAAGCTCAAGAACAGTTCGTGTATATGTGGGACTGGGGACAAGTAGCTTTGAATCTACATTTATCTTTCTAATCTCACTGAAATACCATTTTCATTATCCCTCTCTCTCTCAAGTTCCTGCATAGCTTCCAGTTTTCTATCAGTAGAATATAAGGAATCTTTTGAAGCAAACAGATAACATGGAACCAGAAAGTTGCGATCTTATTTTGTTGCAGAAATAAAACTGAAAAATACCTTCTCCTTGACAAAGGTAATCCTAAAATTTAGCTGATTTCATTCTACATGCAACAGGTGATGTGAATGAGAAAACTGGTGAAACTCCTAATCTGCAGCTCAAACCACATATGGAATGACTAATTTTGTTTTTTGTATTTTTTTCTTGGATGAGTCAGAGTATTATAGAATTTCCCAGAAGGCTTTCACATGGGTGTATTTTATTACTTTATTTTCTTATATTTCCTTCACTAATATTTGATATTCATATCATAGTTACCATATAGATTCCAGTGGCTAAGTGTATGATCTCAAATATCAAATAGATTATTCAAGGAATGGCATCTCACACTGATTAAGTGTTTGCAATTTAGGTCTGACATTTGTTATTTTCTCATAGTTTGCCTTCCAGCCACAGTAATGTAGACAATGAGAGTACAATTTATTTGTTAGACTGTACTTTGGATTTGAGTCCATCAGGTACCCTAGGGTATCCTACCTTGAATCCCTCAGCCACTCCACAAAACACAGAAATTCTGAGCATCCTCTGTCATACCTTCAGGCCCACACTGATGTCTCATTTACTGCAGAGCCTTAGAAGGCTGGATTTCTGTGTCTGGGCAAATGAATCCTGCCTTACTTTTGGTCACCTGAATAACCCTGTTGGCTCCTGTAATTACACTAACTAGACCACCATGAAATAAAACAGTGTGTATACAGGCACTGTAGATATTAAAATTTACATCTTAATCTGTAGTTTACTCCCACCTTTACTTTCCAATAACTTCCTGATTATCCTGGCAAATTCAATAGCTTATGGTTACTAGTCATATTTCACAGCTTACTTCCAGCCCTCAAGAAGTTCAGCTGACTATAGATGGCATCAGATTTTAATTGTCTTCTTTCTTTCTGTTTCTAAATACTAACCCTGCTAATGGGCCATATAAGAATATACAGAATGAAAACAGAAGGTGTGCCATCTGTTTGACAACAGAACGCAACATACCTATCCTGCCCTTACACTGTAACACTCTCATCTTTTTTTCCTAGTATTTATGTGTCCTTCCTGCTGCACATGCATACATGCAGTCCATCTGGTTTGTCATTTATCTCTGCATATCAGTTCATTTACAGCACACTCAAAATACACCAAGAATATTAACTTTATCTCCAAGTTTTTCAGGCATTTAATACCTAATAAAGTAAAAAAGACACAGTTTGTGCAAGTTTACATCTATATATAAGATGTATAGGTAGAGTGTGTATTCGTATGATTTTTCAGAAGCAAGCAGAAGGTTTTTTCATACTTTTAAAATCTAATATCCTTTAGGTCAGTGCAAATCCAGAAGAAACATATTTGGTATGCTTCTATTGGAAGATTTTATCAGTCTTGGAGATGAAATTACTGAAAAAATAGAAAACAGATTTTTTTTTTTTTAACTTGACTATAAACTTGGCAGACCTAAAGAATATGTGTTGCTGTTTTCTGATGGCGTACGCAAGCATTTTTTATCACTTCACCTGTTCATTCACTCTGGAGTGTGATGGCCCGTGACGGATGAGAATCTTCACAATGTCTACATCTCCTCTCCAAGCAGCCAAGTGAATAGGAAAATAGCCTTTATTATCTGCCACATTAGTTGATGCTTCATACTGAAGTAATTTGAGAACTATATCCCTGGAAAACAGGAAGTAAATCTAAAAATTGACAGGAAGCTTATTTTATTACGTTTTTACATAAACATGAATATTATTAAACTTTTTACTTTGAATAACAGAAAAAAACTCCTGTATTTCAAGTGAAACAGCTACAAAAATAAAGACCAAACATTTCTAAGAATGAAACAGATTTTAAAACGTAGCCCACATATTATTAATCATAATGATTCTTACTTATGAATATGCATCAACAATATTATTACAGTTCTCTGAATCTATTTCTTTCACCAGGATCACCTGGCCACAGAATCATTTTTAGAATTTGCCCGTCCAGGCCACATGCATATCCCTCAAGATAAACCTTCCAGGCACTAAAAGTAGAGTACTTCTCTCCTCATTGCTGAGTTCTGGAGGCAGGAAGACAAGTGGGTAGCTTTATGGACATGGTTCTTGCAGTAAGGCTTAAGTAACAGTTTTCCTTCTTCTTTAAGGCATTACCTCAAAGATAGAGGAAACAATTTAATGATGATCTAGTTAGATAGATACTATCTTCTATGAAATAACTTCTTCTGTTTTCATTTCCCACATCCAGCTTCCTGAGAGCAACGAGGGAAAAAGTGACTTTTATTATTTTGATTCTTATTATATTCCTTTCAGTATTTTCAGTGTGGCTTATCATACATTAAAATAAAGATTAGTATAAGCTGGTATATTGCATCCCTGATTTTCAAGCAGCCTCCTGTACTTAACTTTAAAAGTTAAATGTAAAAATCAGCTGTGTGGTGTGATCATGTTATCAAGTATGTCATATGTATGTAAATAAATTGTTATCTCTCCATTTGTCTTCTCATAGTTTGACACAGTGAGACATCATTAGTTATTAAGTTAAAAGCATCTATGATCCAGTGTGGGCAGTTCTACACACATTTTTTGCTGAATATGGAAACAGTAGTTCTTACTAATTTGGCTCAAAAAAATCATGGTGGGGGAAGGAGCTCAATGCAGCCTATGTTATGACTGAAAACTAAGCCCTTGACTAAAAATTAAGATGGAAGGTAAATCCCAAGGCAATTGTTCTCCCGGCCTTGACGGAACCTTATTTAATTGCCTATTGAGAGAAAAATGTGGCAGTAAGAGTGAAGATATATAGGTCAAAAGAAACTCCCAGTTGTTTTCAAAAGAAATCATAGAGATACTGGAGTCATTACATTTAAGCTGTGAGGGAGACTTTAAGCTGGATTTTTGCTTACCCCTGACAAGGTCAAGTAACATGAAAGCAATGAAGAAAGAGCAGCTTCAGTACAGGAAGATTTCTGCTACACAGAAAGTTCCAGAAAAGTGACTCCTCAGAGGAACTTTTTAGTACAAATAAGGTTTGAGAGACTTCTGATGTAATAATAGTTGGTCTTGCAGTAGATGGTCCAATGAAGGCTAGAGATACATAGTAGTTTCAAAGGGACACAAATCAAAGGAAACAGAAATGGAACTAAGTCAGGGGAAAACGGCATAAAAACCACAACTGAAATGTATACGTGACGATATACAGCAACTATTGGGAAAAATCTCTTGAGAGATGCAAGCTACAAAATAGAACCTAGGTATCTTTCAAGAATGCCCTGACCCATTACACTTCTCTAGGGTAAGTTGTTTTTAGTGCTCTACCAGAACTTTCTCATTTTGTAGAAATAAATTTCAGAGAGGAGAAGACTGAAAGTCCTTAGCCCAGTAATGTTACTGGGCTAACTAAAATTACTTAGGGAGGCTGACATTCAAGTGCCTGCCCCAGATATGATTTAATTATTTATATAAAGCAGAATAGTTTCAAAAGGAAAGAGAACTATTCCAAAATAACCGAGGAGGGAAGTCAGCATATAAAATGATCAAGCTCTTACATCAAAAGCTTGTGTACAATATTAATTTTGAATATCAAGTTTCAAATCTTAAACCGAGTGTAAAGCTATTTATTTGTTATTTCTGGTAACTAATGGAATTACAACCACCAGGTATCTGTCCAGTTCTCTCATGGACAGTGCTACCATTGTAGCAGGGTCAGTATGATGGCTTGGACAGCAGGTCCTGTACCATCATAATTTATTATATAAAACCTCATGAGGTATTTCATTTCATTTTAATACAACCAGCTATAAATGTGATGTCAGGAGCTGCTACATACCCTGTTGTGAGGCTAAGGAGTTGTAGCAGCTACTGGCCATTATGACCTTTTCGAAAGGTGCAGTTGTATCTGCTGCTGTATGTAAGTCCATATCTTGAAGTTCTCTCTGACTTCAGCAGAAGTTTGGCCCACACTGTGTCTGAAAACACTATTTGTTTTTTCTGTGTTTGGGATTCTATGGTTTATATTGCTAGGATTCACTTGAAATCTCTGATAGATTGTGTTTATACAGCAATATTTTTACTTTGCTGGGTAACTATTGGTTTATAGTCATTATTAAACATACTAAACCCAGTTTTAATCTATTTAAGAACAGCAGTCTTCGCAAGCTACGGCTTGCGATTTTGTCAATCAAAAATATGCAATGGCGTAAGAAACAATCCATAAACTATAAATAAGAGAAATATGACCTTCTCCCTTCTTAAAAAAGGCTGAATTTAATAGACCATATTAAGGACTTAGACCTAATGCCATGGAGGGAAAATACATATTAATGGATGATTCTGAATCTTGCTACAAAACTGAAACATTAGAAAATGCACAATATCTAGTTTAACAATATTTTAACTTCATTTATTTATTCAGAAACAGAATATCCTATATCCACCAAAATATTAACGTGGTCTAAACAAAATACGCAGGTTTCTAGAATCCAGTTAAAGACACAAACTAAAGTTTCACTTTTTCCAAGGAAGAATGCAAAATTAGTTAAATTATTAAACTAAACACATAATGTTTATGGATTCATATGTTATCTTATGGACAATCCAAAACCACATTAAAGTTAGTATAAATCAATCTTCATTTCAGTTGTTTTTTTCATCAGTTCCTTTCTCCCATAGAGGAATAACCTAAAGCTTTAAGTCAAAATTTTCTGAAGTGAAAATCCAGTGGGTGTCAACACCATCAGCTTACAAACAGGATTGTTGGACTGCATTAAGCGGGACAGCTCTTACCTTGGTTACAGTGGGGCCCATCCCATTAGAACTTTATAGAATTCATTAAAACCTTTTTATCTTGTTCTGCCTTAATAACAACAAGCAGTTGGCAGCATAATACAACAGAGGTAACATGTAGTAACAGAGGTAACACAGAACAAATTACAAGGTGTAATAACAAAATATGTAGCAAGCTTCCCCATTTTCTTATTGACATGTCAATGTCTTCAAGAGTTCACCTACACTGGTATCCCTGTGAGGTACCCTTCAGTGGGCATTTTGTAGGCTTTCCCCAAGCTTGTTGAGATGTGCATGTGGTAACTTGGATGGACAGCAGGGAGGGAAAAGTTAGAGGTAATAGGCATTTTTTTCTGCTTTCAAGTATGTAACTACTAAATATTCTTAGCATGGTACTTTCACTTGGATAATGATTAATCTATACTGTTCCTTCATTTCACAACATTGTTTCCTTAAACATTCAACGCATATAGATATGCACATACACACACAAGTATCCTACAAGATTTTCTGTTGCAATTTCCAACCAGCTAAACAGAACTAGAGACACTTCTAGCAGTAACAATAATAAACCTCAAAATTGAGGAAGAATTTGGAAGAGCCAGTATAGAATCAATAGCTTCTAAACTGCATTTCCCATCTGACATTACTACAAGCTGATATCAGTAACAGTGTCAAAAATTCTTATATTAATATATCCCATGGGAAATAAGATTATTTTAGTAAGTCAGAGTTTGTCAGCTTTCTGTGAAAATCTCAGTGCTATGCTACTTATTTTTAAATTACATAGTTAAATCCCATTCTACATAAGAACTAAACATGAGGCACTTACTTGTGTCCGTTTAAAGCTGCATGATGTAAAGCTGTATAACCTGAACTGTCTGTGCAGTTTATATTTGGTCCTCGCCAGATGCTGCAAATAAAGCACAATTGTAAAGTTAACTTCTTGGCATGGCAAGTACAGAAAGGTCAGAAATTTGACGTATAAATAACCTAAAAATCTCTGCAATAACTGTGATTAAACTTTTAAGAGACAAATTACCTTGAAAAGAGCTTAAAATAGCAGATGTCATATTGATATCAATATGATTTATTTATTGAAGTAATTTTATACATTCATCTTTATAGCAATCATGACCTTTATGTAGAGCAGTCTCAAAGTCTAATAACTGTTCTGTCATTTCAGTTAGATCTGTTCTTCCAGTAACACTCCAATAATTACAGTGAGGCTATAACTGATTGTGCACTACTTTTTTCACAAGTATATATTCATTGACTTTAGGTCAGTTAGTCTAGGTTCATACAAATGTAAGATTAGTGAGAACCAATCATATACTTTAAAGGGACATTAAATTTATTCTTTTTACTTGGCCTGATATTTTAGCTCCCATTTTAAACAATTACATTTTAAAATAAATTACACAGATAAAACCCAAAACTTTAAAACATGACATTTCTGTTTTCTGTTGTCTTTCTGTATTTTACAGCACTGACTACAGTCAGCTTCATTATATGTCTCTTGTAACCGGTTTCATGGTCTATTACAGACTCTTCACAACAGTAAAGGAGATTTTTTGTTTCAAAGTAGAAAAATGTGACTGCTAATCTAGCAACAAAAACAATAACAAAACACCAGAGAAAACCCCCAAAAAATAAACACCCCAAATCCTGAGAACTGGATGCCAGAGGCATGTTGAGTATCAGCAGCTTTTTTTCTGACTGACTGCATTTGGAGCTGATTGTATCCTTTGTGGAAGAAATTTTTTTATTCTGTGATACAGGTTTCAATTATTAGTATTACAACTTTTAGGACACAAGATTATGAGACCTGAATTACAGTCTGTTTTCTTTAGCTTCTAATACAGTGTTAAACAGTCATTGGCAAGCTGTATTTGCCCTTCACTTCATAACTTAGAATCAAGTGCAGTGGTTTAAATAAAATAATCTGAAGCTAATAGGTAAAAAAAGTTTTTCATAGTTTTTCATGATCTACATCAATAAAACAACATGTTATGCTTAACATAGGCTTTTAAAGAATTTTTTACTACCAAATTTTTATTTTATTACCTACGGAATACTGATGATTTAGACTGCTCTTTTTCATTGTGTGTGTTTGAATGATTAATTGGCTCATAAATTTAAGCAGTAGTTTTCCCATAAATAATACTGCATGCATACAGAAATACTGGTATGATACACTGTCTTCTGCAGTGAGCATAATTCTACGTAGTGTTGGGTACCTCACCTCTCCCTGCAATTTAATTTCTTGGAAGACAAGGACTGAAATATTTTCTTGGGTACAAAGAAGCAAAGCATTAAGCAATATTTTTTAAGCTGCTCAGAATTCTACAGGTGTTCTTTTCAACAGAAGGCAATTTACAGCTAGGAAAGTCAATTCAAATTTTCCAATTAAAAGAAATTATTTTAACTTCATGAAGTACTAAAAATTGAGTCCTTGAAATAAGAGCTACTCCATAACAGACAGATGTTATTTATATGGCAAAGACAGGCTGTCCTTATCTATTGGATGCAAAGAAGTTCTTAACTGTTGATATTCCATACATCTTTTATACTTTTGCATAATATTTGAGTCGTTATTTCTTTATTTATTGGATTCTACTTTCTACCTTTGATTTGTACCAGCTGACAGGAGAACAAAGCAGGAGAAAAAACACTGATATAGAAAATAATATTTCCATTATTAAAATAAAAACATAAGTGACCAGACAATCTACTTGGTTTTGTTTGCTTGATTGCTTTGGTTTACAGTTGTTAGGATTTGTCTGTTGGTTGTTTTTTTCAAAATGCAAAGGATCCATGAGTGCATATATTATACATGATGCATTAGGCCTCTTAAAATAAAAACAAAAAAACCCATAACACCAACAAAACAAAAAAAAATCCAAACACATAAACAAAATCCAACCAAAACATAGTTCTTCCTCCCCTAATTTTCTCCTTTAACCCAGACACTCTTTAATGCATTGTTGTACTTCCTGACACTGGTCTTATGAAATATTTTTCAACTGAAACTATACTGAATTTGTTTAAAAAACCTGAAACTTACTTAATGAGTAAATCAATGCACCTATGTGAAGCTCCTCAAGACACTCAAGTTGGGACACAAAGACAAAGGAGACTGAGTAAATCTTGATGACTCAGATAGATGGGATAAGATGGACAGACTAATGACTGTCAGCTCCCAAACGGTACAGAATGACATGCTCAATATCAGAACTTGGTTAACAAACTAAAGAACACAGAAGACATGAGCAGGACTCAGCTTCAGGCATCTCTTTTCCCTTGGTCCAGTGCAGAAATCGCCTCCTAGGAGCTTTTGCATTGCTACGGTGTTGCAACAGTATTTCCTATAAAATGAATGCTGGTTCAGTATATACACTGGGTATTTATGCTTTAATAACTGACAATCACATTCAAATTGGACAGTGTGCGAATAGGAATTCTTACACTCTGAAACTCCCAGTTGTAGTGCATAGTTCATCTAAAGCTCTTCTCCTGCGATCAGAATACAGCAGGATGAAAGTCTAGTGGTGTATTAGCTCTGTAAAACGCATCTGACCTCAAAGAAAAGTTGGGTGGAGAAAGAGAAAAAAACCTAAACAGCCCCTCTTTGGCATCATAAACACATACAATATATGAGGAAATATCAAATATATTGATATATCTGTGTATTAAAACACACTTCAATAGTTACTGTCAAAGCAACACTAAGGAGAATCTGGAACAAAACAAATTACCATTTGACCTCCAGGAAAGAATATTTGTTGTCAGAAGATTAGCAGCTTTTTAGTTCATTGTTAATATTGAATGTTCTCAAAAACATGTTTCTCCTAATTGTTTGATGCGGTCAATAATCCAGCTCCTTAATTTTACATGCATTAGTATGTTAGGACTTTTTTTCCTATGTACACCGGTAAATTAAAAAAATCTTTCTATCACTTAATGAATTTTAAGAAAGTGATTTAACCTACTTTTTGTGAAAAAAAACAGTTTTCAGTCAATGATGAATTAAAACATGATCATCAATTAGTTTCTTCCAGTATAACTTGCCAAAGTGAGGCACAAAGAAAATCAAGTCTGTTGCTCTAGTTACACCATTGCCGAAAACAAAGACCTTCTTAATACAGTTTGCTCTCACTGTGGACAAAGACTATTGAACTTTCGAACTAATGTAACATATTAACTGGAAACACTCTTTACTTGGTAAGAAAACTTACATTTTTTCTTTTTTAATGAGCTGAAGATAATTATATAAAGCATAGCATTTCAAAAGTGGTCTGAAAATGCCAGACTAAAGAAAAAGACAGTTAGTTGATTGATTTGTTATTTTGCTATGCTTTTTGCCATATGGGAAAAATTACTGTGAGGTCGCTGCTGTTACACTTATATGAACACAAAAGCAAGGAAACCAGAAGTTCATTCAGCCAGGCACACAGGCACACTCCCTATCAACAGAACAAGAACAATGCACACATGCACAGCATATACATCACAGCTTTAGATCTGCTTCCATTGTATTTCCCTGCTGTATATCTACCTTATTATATTATTTCATTATTATTTATTTATCCACACACTAATAGGGTCTTTATAGGGTAGTTTTGCCAATGAAAGGAAAGTTTTGGTAAAACAATGACAAGAGCCTTTAAAAGCCACAGAAAGCTATCTGATGACATCAGTGTCTATCTGTCCATTGGCGTCACTTAAACTTTATCTGACAACTGACTGGTAACTTTGTTTGGAATTTATTTCCTCTCTGAAATGAAGTGTCAAGGAAGAGGATGACAATGTCTGGAAGGAATCGGTTCCTCTAGAGGAGACGGATAGAGCATGGTGTTCATCCCTGCGTATTTTTGGGTCTAAACTCTCTTAAAGGCTGAGAGAGGCTTAGCATATGCCAACTCATCACCCCTCACACTTCTCTCTCCACCTTCTTTCCTAGATCTTCAATATCTTTGGAAGCTCTTCCTAGAGACCTCTGGCTCCTTAGGACTATAGAAATAGTGAATCTCATCTTGTCAGATCAGTTTTAGTAGTGGGAAATCCTAACTTTCATCCTGTTCCCACTGATATTGGTGGCAAACAACAACCAGCTCAGGTAAGTTGGATTTCCTTATTGTTCCTGTGTTCCACAGAACAAATACATACTACAGGAATTTGTGTTGTTCTGAGCCAAAATCTTTCTAAATTTTCTTGTTTATTGTTAATCTGACAAAAACACATTGCCTAAAGTTATTAGAGCATATAGCCAGGCTCTGATATTCATTAAAGCTCTGCCTAGATTCATACACATTTTCAGTCATGTAAACTGAGCTTATACAAAATACATGGACAATTTTACAGAGCATTTTTGAAAATGCAAACTTTTACACAGTAATATATATCATCAATTATTCAGACACAAAATAATAAAGTTACTTATTGAGAACAGCAGTGAAATAGCTCCCCTCTCTATTTTATGCACAAATTGACAATCATGTTGCCCTAATCCATATAAAGTAATAGTTAGTTACAAAATGTAGAAGTGTTTTATTTTAGTAAATGTGCTATTTTTTTCTTTCTACAGATTGCTCTTTGATGTAATCCAGTGTTATGTAAGATATATTATTCTGTAAAAAGGACGTGTGTCTTTTTCATGTGTGGTTTTACCTATTATTTACATCTCTGCTGAATTGGAGAAATATTTTCAAATTACTGTGAGGAAAGTAAATGTAAATATTTGCCTTTAGTGACATTGGGGTAAAACCCTTTTAGAAAGTTGTATTTTAGAGCATAATAATTAATTAATAATAAGGTACTCAAAATGAAAACAATCATAATTTTTTTAAAAGTATCATTTTTTAATTTTTAAAAAAAGTAAAAATGAGAAGGGCAGAGGGATTATCAATTCAATTAATATTAAATGAATGTTTAAAGCTTATTTTATATATAATTCAAATTATTTATCTAAGTGCTTTTATTGTATCAGTGTGAAATATGACTCAAAACCATTGCATTTTTGAATGTGTGGAATGTGCTTATCTTGTTTTGATTCCTGCTGTTTAGTTATCTCAATATAAATAATACCAAAAAAAATATGGTCAACTACTTCATGAGTTTGTGTGTTATTAAGGTTCAGGCTCTAAAGCAGCTTATTCCACTTATTTTCTTTAACCTTCATCTGTTTACAGTCTTGGCCATAAATAGTGTAAGTGTGGAAAACAGGGGAACTTCACAGAACTTATTTATTTCCATACTGATTCTATATAATATGAAATATTAAATATAGTAAACGAGTTATTTATTATAAAAGCCTCCACTGCTCTTTCACAATGAAGATTTCCAGAGGTAAATTCTCCCATGCAGCATATGTGTAAGCTACAAACATTCTGCTCAAGTATCTCTACTCCCTTCCTAGCAATGAATTACTCAAATTGGAAATCTGAAGAACAAGTTGGGATGAGCTAAGAAAGGAGCATATAGAGACCCATTTGATTGCTCATTAGGGAGATACAGTAGATATTCACAAAAAATACTACTGGGATGCTTCTGGGTTGTCTATCTGTGATTCTATGCCTCTCTGGAAGGCAGAGAATGGTTTCTTCCTCCCAGCTGTTGCAGAAGCCTCCAGTAGACATATAACCCCTTTCAAATGTTAACTGGGAACAGAAATCTGAACACAAGTTAGAAAAAGACGAGTCATTCACTCCAATCTAGTCTAAGGCATGCCCATCAACAGCTACCTAATAATACTCATCTTCACAAAACATTCCTGCTGTATCTGTTGTGATTGAATTCAGAATTTGGTTTTGCTTTTGGAAACCTAAGTAATGATAGATGCAGTAATAGTAGTATCTATAAAGATGGATATCAAACAGTAAAGAGAAAGAGAAAAAAGAGAAAAAATTCATTAACTCACAACATTATGAATTTAGCACTACTGTTATATTTATCTTCTGTGGATCATGTTTCTTTCCTCCATGAAAAGCTACAACAGTTGGTTAGAAAAATATCTTTTTCCAAACAGCTGGATCAGATCAGCCTTTAAAGTGATAACATAAGCCTGGAAGTGAAAAGGGTAATTTAAAAAAGCATGTAGAACAAAGGCGTCATGTCCAACAATGCAAGAGTCAAAAACCAGTATTATACCTTTAATTACTGCTTTTCAAGTTTTATGAAGTATCAATCCTAAATGAACACTGACAGATTTAATAGACTACATCTGCCCACACTAAGATCTGGAGTAGGGTGGCAGCATTTTAAAGTATCCAAATGACCTTAATGCCAATTAGATAACCCACTATACTTGTCCATCACCATTCTTGCTGTTGCCAACTATGTTTTTGGTTGGAGAAGGACGAGGCTAGTACAGTCATTAATCCAATCTGCCATCCGTGCTTTTTCCAATGGAAAGAATTAAGAAAAGGCTCATTATAAATGACAGAAGTTCAGTGCGTGGCTGAGAAGAGGCAGAATCCCAGACACAGAGACACACAAGGCCTGAATATCCAGAATATTCTTAGCCATGAGTATCACAGAATCAATGTGACTTTTGTTGCACACAGCCAATGTGACCCCTCACAGAGTCAATGTGGCCTTATCCTTTGAATAACTTTAGGACAAAAGAAGAACTGGAAAGAAAAAGGTCTTATAAAAGCATATTTTGACAGTTAGGACTTAAGCAACTCTAAAGGAACATCTAAGGCAAGAAACTGCAGTACCTGTATATGAGGACATCGCAATTAAGAAGTACACAAAGAACAGGCTAGAACAGTAGTGAGGTGAATATAAACTATACAAAAAATTTAACATGTTAGGTTATGTGATAAACAGTTGTTGGGTACATCCACAAAGGAGTGCAAAGAGACAACAACAGGTGGAAGAACCAAGTAATAATCTGGCCCAGCTACTCTCAAGCTCATCACAGAAGAGCCATCACTGGATTCAAGGCCCATCTCTACAAGTCCAGCAGAGCACAGCAGCACAACTGCTGACAGGAACCCAAATTATGGACTCAGAGGAAGAGACACCCTCCATCCCATTGTCCCAGAGCAACACACATCAAGATGAGGCAATGCTGGAGCACACTTCAGGCTGAGAGAGGCTGATGTCCAGGGATATAGGACCCATGGGATTCAGCAAGACTTCCTATGGGATGTTTAGGGGAGTAACCAAAGGCAGGGAAAGGGATGGATTTGGGTGATTTGGGGAGAAACAAGCATGAGAAAATAGAGGGATAAGGGGATAAAAAGGGCTGATCACATGTATAGAGTTGGCTTTAAAATACAATAGTCTTGCCATGTTCTGCACTCAATCTTACTAAATTCCATTTCTGTTTTCCTGGGTAAGCGACTCTATTCTGTGTGCATGCATGTATATGAGGGTCCAACTGCCAGCAATTGGGTCAAACAATTGAGTTAGTGAACCTATGTGTCTGTGTGAAGTGCTGGGGCCCAGGTTGAAGTGCTGGGGCCCAAGTTGTGGGCCCCAAGCTGGAGTTGACCTGTGGATGAGTCACAACCTAGCAGAATGTTTTGTTTCTGTTGGCTTCATGTTCCAGAGGCAGAACCTGGCCCACCTGTGTCTCTGTGGCTCCGCCCTCATCCAGATGGTTGGGGTAGTGGGTGAGGCCAGGATTGTATTAACCAGGAGCCAATTAGTTAGAAGAGCTTCCTGTTGGGTGTGGCTTCTGTCGGGGCTGGCTACATCTTGCTGAGCTCTCATGGTGGTGTCGTTCCATGTGAAGGGCCACTGAGGGAGCCATCTCTGTCCGTTGTGTCCGGCAGGCGATGCTGGCACCACAGTGGGCAGTAGAGAATCTGGGCCCACAGGAACTTATGGCAGGACTGTCTGAAAGAGGACTCCTGAGTGGATTTTGCTGAGTTCGGTGTGGCCTGATGACAGCATAAAATGATGATGGCTGAACCAGCACAACACCACATCTGGAATTCAATGTAGTTTTTGTAGTGCCAGCAGTAACATTTGTCAGAATTGCTCTTCAATAGGCAAACAGGTCTTTGAGTATGGAATATTCTATGTCTCAGGAAAAATTTCATATACATGTAGAGCCTGCTTGATGTATGTGAACCAAGAATAGGATATCTCCTTTTCTACAAAAACCTGGATCAATATTGATCAACCTACATATTCACTTATTAAAGACCAATCTACAAGTATAGTCTAAAATCTAGTTTCCCAGGAATATAACTGGCATGGGATGAGAAGCTCTAGAAGATGTAAAGAAGGAGGTATTTTGTAGCAATGACAATACCTGAAGAACGGAGCACTGATGCGAACACTGAATTTCCAGTGTCTGATAGTCAGATTCTGTCTTAGGCATTCTTAGGGATACATATATGTTTTATCTAATAGCGTTTTAAAAGGTGTTGTCTTATAATGCTGCGTTTTCTTAATCTTATGTGAAAGACACTAAGATCTATAAAAAAGCATTATAAAGAAGCATTCAGGATGAATGGTACTTCAATCAAGATATCCAGGAGAACACAAAACACAGTAGAGGTTGTTCCCGGGAGTTGCTCACTGTTCTTTAAGGGTGTACTGGAGAAAATCTACAGACTAAGAAACAGCTACTGGAGTATAAAGGTTAATTTGCAAGCCTCTGGCTCTGGGAAAGTTAGTCCTTGTCAGCAAATCTACTGTACTGCACAGGCTAGAGCCCCTCCTGCTGAACAGAGGTTCCAGCAAAGCAACCCTTGGGACCCTGGCAAGACTACCACATCACACAGAGTGAAAAAGAACCTGAGATATACAATAATAGTAAAAAAAAAAAAAAAATCCTTCATGTAGTTTATTCTCCAATTCAATAAGCTTCTTCTCTTTGCTTTATACCTTTGTTAGAGACAGTGCACTTAAGCCTGAATTTTTCTGGTAAAAAGTATGGCTAGAACATTGGGGAGTTTTTGTGGTCAAGGACAAATCCCAGGAGCTACACACAGACTACAATGGGGTTTTTGCATGCATCTCAAGCAAGAGTTGACTAACAAATGCGGTCACTGACACTTTGTATTCACAGAACAGGGGATGGAATGTTTGCTTTGAGGGGAGAAGCACAAGGGAAGGAACTCATATTGGAATCAGCTCAGCTGTACCTTGCCTTCCATTAGTGTAAGTATATAGGAATTTATCTTAGTAACATGAAGAGTAGCTGACCAGGGACCAACTGTGCAGGATTTTTCTGTGATTAGAATTGCTTCAGAAAGTTACAATTCCTTCCCTCGCACACTGCTTATTGCTGCATTTACTGTGTCAAACTTAGTCAGAAATCAGAGCCATAGTATCTTATTTCTTTACAAAGGACAGAGATTGCTCCCAGAGACAGTGAAATTGTTTGACATTATCCTGTCCTTTTTATATTACTCAAGAATGTGCTTCAATAATGGGCTACATCCATCTACCCCTTTTCAGTAGAATTTGTGAATGACTTCATCACTCATTCTGCACACTGCATGTAAAAACTTCCTTATGTTGTAGTCTACTATAAACAACAAATTATCACAACACTTCTCAAAAAAGAAAAAGAGATTAATGCCCAGAAAACATTCTTTCATCCATTCTTTGGGGACAGATACACTTGGATAATGTATGTGCCTTGCGTGCCATTCTCTCCCTACATGCCACAGCTGGAATGGAACCGTCTTTGTAGATAAAGTTGATGTTTTAATTTTTTTACCCCGAAGGACAATATATAATGTAACTTTTCAGTTTTCATTAACTGTGGCATAGGTTGCTGTAGGCTAAGCTCTCAGCTACGAATAAAAATAAAGCAGTGAAACTCTACAGAGGAACATTTCAGCTAAATGACATCCTTGGTGTTTTGTGGCAATGCTAAGCTTATATGAAACTGCAATAATTATGTCTCTGTCTAACTGTTCTAGTAGTAAATTCACCAGGAAGATGTCCTTCCCCCCCCCCCCCTTCCAAATCCCATGCCTTCAGGTAGCTATAATGCTGTGTATCTTAACTGAAAATGTAAAAGTATCAGAATTAATAGATTTAAGAGAAATGGGATGATACTCAGAAAAAAACCTAAACATAAATATACAGGATGGGAGAGGAATAATTCCAAACTACAGAATTAGAATAACCTCTAGAGACATTGTTATTTTGGTGACTTAATACAGGTAGCTCGAATACTAGAAAACGTACTGAATATATTAAGCAAGAGAGATAGAGTCTTTTCTACCACAAACTTGGATATTGATGTCTGTGTTGAATGGATTTCTGAGCCTGTCCCTGAATTATATACTAGTCACAGGTTTGGTTACATCACCTTTCAAAATTAAGTTGGCAACACCATGTTCTGCCAAGGTCTTATTAGAAGCTAGTATAAGCTTTCTAATTACTGAAAAGCTGATACCAAATATTACCAAATCAGAAACAGTCTTAATACATATGATTAGGATGTCATCTCACAACTGCTGTGCTTGCTCTTTAGGTCAGTTGATTATACAGTAAGGACCAAACATAGGATAGTTAGGAAAATGAAGACCATAGTTTCCATCTAGCCTCCTGAAAACTAATGTTATGCATATCAGACACATTTCATAGGCTCAGATCTGGCTGTCTTTAGGCAAGCCTTCAAGCCAACAATACTCCTCACATGGCTTGCTGAAGCAGAATTTCAGTTTTTATTTGCAATAGAGTTCTCAAAACTGTAGCTAGATCTTAGGTCAACATCAGTGTTTGTGTCTTGTAGGAATACACAGAAACTCAAAAGCTCAAAACTGGGAGAAGTTTTAAACTCTTAAAACACAAAAGACTTTTCAGAACAGACCTCCAGCATGGAGAAATTAGTTCTTACAATAAGAGAACTTATATCATGTGCTACAACCTCTCTTCACTATTGTTAACAAAGCAAGTATATGGTATAGCAAGTATAATCTTGCATTTTCTTTGTGAAGCCATTTCACTGGGTCTTACTTGGAAAGTAAAAAGGAAATTATGTAACTCATACTCATCCAGTCTGGCCCAAATTAACATAACATATTCAACAGAAGAGATTTATGCAGAGGACCTGTCCTTCCTATAACGTAAATAAGATTTTTTTTTCTTTTTTTTACCTTTTTAAAGTATTTCTTTCCCTAATGCTTTGACATCTCTGTGCTGACAGGGAGACTAACCTGTAAGCTTCCATTAGTGATCGATATGATATCAACATAAACTGAACCTATCTTAAAAACCTAAACAATGAACATATATAATGCCAAAATCAATCTACAAGCAAACTTACCATCACATATGTAAAGCTTTTCCTAGGCTTCAGAGATTTCAAATATAATGTTCAATATCTACTTTGATCAAGATGCAATGCAATATTTTCTCCCTTTTCAGCCCAGTGTCAATCTAAACGGTATATACTTGCCAACTGGGCTACTTTTGGAGTGAGTGGAACTCATTGTCCTTACTGTCACCATCTGCTTCAAAGGGCTCAGACGCACACATCCACTTGTCCATGAGAATGCTTAGTGCTAGGCCTGCCAGTTCACAGCAAAGGGAAGGTGAGATAACAGTAGTTTAAATCTTTCCAGACAATCTTCTCCTGCTCGTGCCTAGAAGAAAGGTCCTGTTGAGCTCTTAGCATTACAGTGTTCCAAAGCCCTTTGTTTCCTCTGGGTTATGGGTCTTCACTAAAAGTGCTGGAACTACCACTCATGCCTGCTGAAGGGTAACCAGCTAGCTTTGATTTACTTCCAGGCTTTCAAAAAGCATGTTAAAATTCTCTTTCTGAATGTTCAGCTTTTTTTCTCGTTGAAAAGCAGAAGCTGTAATCATAAATAATAGTACCTTAATCTATTAGTGGCCTTACTAACAGTTGCATAGAACACTTAATAATAAAATAACATTCCAAGCTATAAATACTAAATCAAGGTGCAAATGGATCCTTATACCTCAATATAAATTGCAGATACAATACCACCTAAAATTCAAGCCGAGATTTAAGATGATTCTCAGTTACTTAAATTCAAAGATATAATTTAATATGGGTTTAGCTAAAGTAGTAATGTTTAATTGCTCCTTACAAGAGTTCTTTCAACAGAAGACTTGATTATGCCTAAACCAGGCCAGAATGATATTAAAATTGTGCTGCAGAGCAACATAAATTTGACCTATCACTGATGTGGTTCCATAAAGAATGGCACAATATTCATGGAGAGCCATTTATTTATATTTTGTGCAAACTTGATAGCTATTGAAAATGTCTGCAAGGAAATAAGCGCTCAGAAAAAGTAGCTCATATACTGAAAGCCTCTGAATTTTTTTTCTCTCGTAATTAGATAGCATGAAACTGAGGAACCTTAAATATCTGTTAATACAAAACTCTGTAACATTCAGTTATATTTTGGTACGTTCAAGCTGGGGCAAGACAGTAATCACGGTCAGCAAAAAGCAGGGCCTGAGGGGATCTCAGGAGGTCACAGAGCAGCCTCCACTCTGCTGGGGAGGTTAGCACTTGTACCTTCATCTTTCCCAAAGGGTGAGCACTAACCCACTACCACAACATCCCCAGGAAACCTGTGGACTTCACCATCCTTAGTGGACACTTAAAAAAACCTGCTTAAACTAAAACTTTCTTGTTGAAATTCAAATATGCCACTTATCTTGTTCTCCCTAAGGATAAATCATTTTCTTCCCTGAATTAATTTGAATTTTTTTTGCCATGGTCTCTATCTTTCCAGACTTCCCTATGCTGAAGAACTGTATTTTTTTCACTCTTTTGTTCCAAACATCTAACCAGCTTCTCTAGACTCATTTGGACTCCCTCTTATTTTAATCCTATTATTTGAAACTGTACCTGGGTAAAGCTGAAGCTCTGTCAGTTCCAACCGTGGTGAAGAGTTCACTTTACATATTTTGCATATCAGGGGCAACTCAACATAACACCTAGCATGTTATTTTCCTTTTTTCAACAGAATCATACTGTTCACTAGTGATGTTTGTTCCCAGATCTTACTCTGAACTGCTACTGAACTACTTCCTCATCCTCTGTTTGCACAGCTGATTATTTTTGCCCAAGGGCAATACCTTGCAGTTATTTCTGATTAATTTCTTATGTTTTGCTTTTCCAAGCTGCTTCTCTGTTTGCCAGGATTGCTTTGGTTTCTAACCTTGTACTTGTATTCACTTACACTGAGTACAATCATAACCAAGACAGACCTTTAAGGAACTATTTCTTTACAAATCTTCACAAGCTTTGATGACTACTTCCTTGGTGTATTTATTACTCAGTTTTACAACTGTGCTCTAGTAATTAAATCGGGACTGTGATCTCTTGTCTAAATAATATACAAGACAGTGTCAAAAAAACCTTACCAAAGCTATCTACTGATATGGTCTATTTGTGTATCCTGCTACCACAGTGAAGAATATAGGAATTATTTTTTAAAAATTGAAGATTCTATGAAATATCAGAAGTTAAATACTCACAATATGCAACTGCCTTTCCTTCTCCTACCCTCTCCCTGTTCCTTGCTATTTTACAAGGCAATTTCACTGTTATGTTTGTCTTTTTTTCTATAGTGCTACTGCCTTAAAGCTCTAAAATTTTTTCTACATTGCAACAGGTCAGGAAGAGGAATAAGGAGGGAGTGGTTTTCCCTGGTTCATGAAAGGAGCTTTCACAGAATGACTGAACTCAGTGTCTAGGGGAATACATGAGTGGCACAAGCAGGGAATATCAAATATACTTAAAATTGTTCTCTAATACTATGTTGTGTACAGCCATTTTGGATTTTTCAGGGCTAGAGGACCTTGCTGATATACAGAACACCACAAATGGTCCAAAAGAAAATTGATTTATATAAATGGCAATCCAGTGGCTTTCCAGTCATGAGCAACTAGGATCCATGAGCAATTAGGCTTTCTGGTCATAATATCAGAACCTTTTTTACACCATGACCCCCACTTTGACTTGAAAGTGAATAACTGGGAAAGGTTATGCAACCAAAGATTATTACATGTTTATGGACACAGGCAGTTACATGTCTCCCAGAGGATCCATAGCCCATGTCAAGTGATGACACGGGGACTACAACATACAGCTTCCAAAAACTTTTAGATATAGAGAATTTTCATTTCCCTTCTCCCATGGAAAAGAGACTGTTTTCCCAGATATGGAAGGCAATGAAGAGGACAGGATAAGAGAAGCCCTATGAGAATCCACATGCCTGAGAAAGGGACAAAACTCAAGGACACTGAAGGAATACCCTTAAGTAGTCTCCCCTTCAGACAGTAGATCAGACTTAGTTTTTTTCACTAGTTGATTAGCATTTTTCAAAGGTTCATTAAGGTCTTCTGCCTTGTATCATAGTGAGCTCACAGTCTGAGGGAGAAATTTGCTTACAGACAAGAAGATAGACGCAGTTATTTTCACAACTAGGCTGGAGATGGAGTCATGTTTTTAAGCTGGCTTCTAAATCCTAACCCCAAACATCATGGTATTTTCTCAGGCAACCAAAATCTATTAGTTTTATCAATTATCATGCTACCGTAGCTATTATCCACAATACTTATTTAGAATTGATGCCACCAATAAATCATTGCATTACTAATCATTTGGAACCAGGTTAAAAACACAAAATTCTAATCAACATCCATACATTTTGAAAGGGCCCAGATGACACAAGCAACCAGTCTATAGTGGAATTCTGCCTAAGGAGGAGTTTTGAGCTCCAGACAAAAGAGATCTACATGAGCTTTCCTGCATGTGGTAGATTAAAAAAAAAGGAGATTTTGAAATTACTATTTAACTCTGTGCTGTGTGTTGCTACAGTATAAAAGAAGAAGAAGAAAAAAAAGTTAAAAAGTGGGATTAGCAGTATCTCCCAACATGGGAAGTTGTTCAATAACTTCCCAGTTTATTATAAATATTAAGAAAAGTATCAATCAAACTACTTTTTTTTCCCCTAGATAGGTATAATGGAGTCATTGAATCATTTAGGTTGGAAAAGACCTCTAGGATCATCTAGTCCAACCTTCATTCAACATCTCCCTAACCCCTAGACCACATCTTGAAGTGCCTCCTCTACCTGTTTTTTTAACATCTCCAGGGATGGTGACTCCATCATTTGAAGGAATGTCCTGCAGACAAACAGACTGTGACTTCTGACTTGAATCCAGCAGCAAATGAGCAAGTCCATAAAGATGAACCCGGACATACCCTGTCTGAAAACAAGATCAAAGTCAGCGCTGAAGAGTTAGTTTCCTAATTAAGGCAATTTGAGTAAAAATAATGAAGGCGGAAGTCACATTTCTGTAAAAACAATTTGGCGGAAGGGCTAGCCCTCTGCTTTATAGTACTTCAGATTAAAAAGGAAGATGCTCTTAGTTGCTTGCTTTGTTAAGTGTTTGAATTAAAACCTTGGTGCCATTCATTTACTATTTGCCAGTAACGCTGAGTGAGTAATTCTCTGCCTGTAATTTCTTTGACTAAATTAGCCTCTTTCTTCTCATGGAATATCCATCAGCAGATCATTATTTTCTCATTTAAATGTACTCAACAAATACATCAGAATATTTCCCCTGCAAACTGATTGCAAATATTTGAAATTCAAACTGTTAGCTTATTTGCGATTGGTAAATCAGGTCACAGTGTTTGTTCTCTCTGACTGAACGAGTGTGAGGAATCTCACATCCTGTGCATGCAGTTGTATGTGCCTCTTGAAAATGTCTTCCATAAATGCTCGTGTGAAACACAACTTGCATTATAGTTTTCTTACAAGCCTTTCTGCTAAAAGTAAAACTCAGTTGATCTTTAACCAAAATGTAAAAATGAATGGAATCTGTGTTACTATGGGCAAAGATAATTCATTTTAGAGCTTTAATGATAATTGGTGGACATTTTTTATATTATTCATGCCATGCTTGTTTATAGATAAAGAATGAATTAAATAAAAAATGCCTTCAATCCATAAAACATGCTTACAAAAGACAGAAAAGGACCAAAATAAGAAAACTATAAAAAATAGATATATTCAGTATTCAAAGGGGGGGAATGCTGAATCATACAGCAAATTTGGCAAAAGCAGAAAACCAGAAAAATTCAATCCCTCTATTGTGCACCATTGATCAAAAATTGCACTTTAACAAGCCAGGAATAAGCTCCAATCTACAGTTTTTGTTTTCCTTCCACAGAGCAACAGGATTCTGGTTAAGGGGGTTCCTTGTGGACCATAATTACTGTGTTATTTGCAAATGTTGATATAATTTGGAAGTGTAAAATTATTCTCACATGATGGCTCCATGGATTCAGCTAGTCCACTGGTGAATGGAGAACAAGTAAAAAGAATAAAAAAATATTCCCAAACGTGGTCACTATTTTATACAAGGGTTTAATTGTTATAAACATAAGCATGTATTTTCCAAGTATTGTGATAGTTTGGAGAAACAAATAGATTTTCAGTGAGAGCAATGAGGACGAAAGGAGTGATTATATCCAGATAGTGAATAGCATCATGGAAAAGCTCATAAATAAATAAAATAAGCATGAACACACACAGGGCAGATGTCCTAGTTCCCAGCTTCTGAGATGTCTCTTCCCTACAACCCTCTTTTTATCTCTCCTGACCCAGGTCAGCTACTTTCCTTACCTTTAAATAAGCCATTGCCTAGCCATCTGATAGACAAGCCTAACCAAGACTGTAAGCACAGGCTAACTTGTGCCTCAGTGGCTTGCCCAGTGTTTTGGTCTCTGTCCCACTGTTGCGCAGGTTATATGCTGTGTTTCCTGCAGAGTTCTGACTCCCCAGCCCCCAAGAGACTGTGGAACAGACCTCAGTGTCCTCAGAGCCAGTTGCAGGGTCCTGCCCAAGGACCAGCAACTGCGGAGTTACTCAGTTCATCCATGACCGCGTGTATAATAAGCATTCTTACATCTCTCCCTTATAGCCACAGGGGCAGACAGTCACTCCAGTAATTGTGTAGGCCCATAAAACCTATAGAGGATATGTGCTTTTCCAGTTGTAAGGAACATTCAGTTTGCTATACCAAATGCCAACCTGATGTAGACTCCCAAGTTAAAATAGTAGGCATTGAGGATATGCATTTCAGCGTCTTTCACACAGAAGAGCATGGGACCAAAAATACTCCAGTAAAGGATTATAGTTTTAAATTATGTTTTAGGGAGAAAATCCAGCCTGTCGCTCAGATACCAGCAATCTCTGACTTGCTAATGCCATTCAGGCTCTGTGCAGCTTAAGCCACCCATCTAGGCACATACCATTGCACGACCTTTGTGTTTCAATATTTTTATTAAAATCCTTGCCACTTAGCTCTTGACACCTATTATATTTCACAACTGTCCCATCCTGAATCCCTACTCTAGAACCATCAACACAGATATAAAACAAAATTCACATCTCTCCAATACCAAAACAATTATCTAAGTACTTAAATGAGTGCTTTCCCAAGCAGGGGCTCAGAGGAGCATATAGGCTAATAACTAAAACAATAAAAAATAATATTTTTGCAAGTTATGTTAATAGAACAGCTTTGCTCCTAAAAAAAAAAAAAAAAAAAGAAGAAAAAAAAAGGAAACAGCAGGTTTCTATCTGCCTATAAGGTAAAAAAAAAAAAACAAAAAAAAAACCAAAAAACAACCAACCAAAAAAAAAGCCCACAAACATGGAAATGCAAATAAAAACACAGGAAGTCACAATGGAAACATTTTTTGTTATATATCAGCATCTCTGGCTTTCACATATTTTTGCATAATGATAGGACTAATATAACATAACAAATCCTAAACTGTTTTCACAAGGAGTGGAAAAAAGATGTGTAAAAGTATGCTCTGTCTTGCTTCCTTCTGTTCACAATGTATCTAAATACAACAAATGGTGTTCTTGCTCTTTCTGTCTGTTTCTCAATCTGTTTGGAAAATAGCCATCATTCTGCAGCCAACCATAATATTTGACACTTCCTGACATCATGAAAGCCACCATCTGTCTATCATTGAAGCCCTGTACTTTTTAAAGACTGCTTGGCCTGATCTTTAGTGAAGCTTCACTGTGAATGCACAGACTAGTTTAGATAAAAAATTTGGGGACGTTTGACAAAAGGAATCTGTGTAAAGTCACGTTTTAGTTAGATTCAGCCACAAAACAAAAGGAAATATCAAGACTTCCTTGCAGACAGCAAAGAAAACATTCAGTTTGCTTTCAGTTAGTACGAGGTCCAAATTAGTTGTGGAAAGTTTTGAGGACAAAACTAAACTTGGAAAAAAAGGTAAAACTCAAATTATGCAGAAAGCATTTTTCCTTCCTTCACCTAACTATTGCTTTGGAAGATAAATATAGATGCACTTTTTGAGAGGTATAAAGTATAGAATATGCTATTCATTGAAAATTATAATGAGATTTCATATTTACGGATTATAACTGTTTTCAAACATCCAAAAAGCAGATTTTCTCTGGTTTTGGCTTGATATATATTTTTCCAAGATTCTTAAGGACTGAAATTTAGAAATCTTTGTCTATTTTGCAAATATATCCTAGGGGGAAAGTATTAGCTTTTTTGCCCAAAACATATCTGAAGAGGGAAATTTAGTCCCTGTGATATTTTAAGACGTGTTGCTACTATGATTTTTGCACAAAGCAGTGTCTTGAGCTGTAACAGCTCTACTTGGTTCGCTTTGAACAGATTTGGATGTAAACCTTGAGAAACTTGACTTGGAAAATCATGACCTTTGAATACCTCATGCTCCATTTCCTTCATCTACAAAGTAATTCAAGTGTCTCCTCATGGCTACAGAGGTAGAACACTCCCTCCAGCCTTCAAGTCTGCTCTACTTTACTGGGCTACAGTTCCAACAGACGCATAAACCAGTTCACAAATGGAGAATCAGGACCTCAACCCTTTTGACTACCACCTCTTCTTTCCTTCTCCTGTGCCAGCCTGCTCACCTCCACCAGTGCTGATAATGGAGATGAAGAATTTCCTATGCATATGTGGCTGGCCCTTCATCAGACAAGTCTGGTCAGGAGAGAGCCCTGTGCACTGGCTGTGCTGCAGGCTGTGCGGGGGCCAAGAATCCTGCAACTAACAACCAACCTCACAGGGTGACAGTGAAGAAGCAGCATTCCACAGGCCAGGAAGCTGCTTGAGGTCTCAGAAAGAGTTTCTAGAAAAGAGCTGCATCTCACTTCTCACCACTACTACCTCTGCAAAGCATTGCTGCTAAATCTTCAATTATTGGGCATGAGGGCATGAAAGGGAAATGTCTTTCTTACCAACAATACATAGCAATAATAATAGATTGTCGGACTGACAATAGATGGCAATTATTTTCACTTAAGTAATTATCCTAGTGCTAGCTATAATAATTCCCTAAACTAAAATTGAAGTGTGGTCCTCAGGTATTTTGTGGTAAGAACAAATAAGGAGCCACACAGTCTGAATACCTGTCCAAATCCCATCTTCAGTTCTGTGCCTCCTACTTTGTGTACCCTCTCACCCTACACCATAGTGCCTGGAGGTTGTACCCCCATTCACTGTCAACCTTATTCAACCTGTATTTCTTGCCTTCTTGTTATATCTTCCCAAGCCACAGCTGCAGGATTTGGTCTGCGGGAGAGTAGCTGTTACATATGCCTGCAGGACAGGATCAGGCAATAGGAAACATGATCCATGATATTACTTTTATCAGTTTTTGGTGGAAAGTATAGACTTTTCAGTGTTTAGGGGCCAATTTACGTATGGTATGCTGAATACCCTGAAATACCCCAAACGCACAGACCATTTTTATCTGAGGCAGGCTTTGCATGAGAGATCCTCTGTTGCTTGCTTGTAAGGCCACCAGGATTCTCTCTTTCACTCCCTCCCTCTCCTACTCTTCCTTTTCCATAATCATGACACCTGAATACTTCAGTCTTTCATTAATTTACCCAAATAATACTCTTGTGAGACTAGGAAGTGCTGTTGTTCCCATCTCGTGCTATTAGACCCAGACATCAGAGACAATTGACTTGCCCAGCACTGTGTCAACTCTCATTAGCAGAGCAGGGAGATGAGTCCAGCTTTCCCAAGTCCTAGACTGATTGACCCATCACTAGTTCCCACTGCATCTTTCTGTTCACGTAAGTCTACCTCTTTATTGCTTTACCACCATCTTCAAATTTATGGCTTTAAAAAACGATATTTTATAACTTCAATAATCTGTTTCTCCCATAGGCATTTTTATCTTTTCACAGCATAATCTGCTACATATTTTTAGGTTTATAAAAAAATGGCAGCTTCTAAAAGAGTCTTTGGTTTGCCACACAAATATAGAGCAATGGAAGTTGATTTGGTTGATTGGAAAACTTCACTGAAAACAGAAGTGGAGTCAATTTAGAGCACAATAGGCAGCAGAGTGATTCTGTGTTGTAAACTAAATATCATATAGCACATATGTACAGCCACACAATGTGGAGCAGAGATGACTTCATACTATCCAGGATGATACCGAAGTAATAATAGTACCGCTACATTCAGTAGTACGGAAATTGCCTCTTCAAGCCCAAAGTGGCATTCAAGGAATCTGCTCAGGCATTCTTTACATGTAAGCCTGAGGACAGGACCATATACACTAGCTTCATCTAAATCCCGTATGTTAGGAACTTTCTCCCTATGTGCTGTTGTGGTGGGTTAACCTTGGCTGAGTTCCAGGTGCCCACCAAGCCACTCTATCACCCCTTCCTTTTCTTCCCCTCTCCCTCCTCAGCAGAGCAAAAAGAAAGAGGAGGAAAATAAGGTGAGAAACAAAAGCAGTTTAATAATAATAGAAGCCAAGCCAAGCAAATCTGCGCACAGAAGCAAAGGAAAACAAAGTTTTACTCTCTACTTCCCATCACTAGGTGATGTTTGGCCACTCCCTGGGAAGCAGGGCTCCAAGACATGTAGTGGTTGCTCTGGAGGACAATGGAACGGCCCCCCCTCTCCTCCTCCTTTTCCCTAGCTTTATAGCTGAGCTGACATCATATGGTATGGAGTATCCTTTTGGCAAGTTTGGGTCAGTTGTCCTGGTTGTGTCCCCTTCCAGGATTTTGCCCACCCCATCCAGCTGGAGGGGGAATGTTGGGAAGAGCCTTGGCACTGTGCGAGCACTGCTCAGTCACAACACGGGTGAGTTATCAGCACCCTTCTAGCTCCCAGCACAAAACACTGCACCATGAGGGCTGCTATGCAGGGCTCAGCCAGATCCACTACACTCGCAGTTCATTACTTTTCTTCTTGTCCCTAACTGTTGATGATGATGTACTCCCATTGCCATTGCGGCTATTGTCTCCCCTAAACCTGAAGCTGTTGACCAAGAAGCTGAAATGTACAAAAGTAACTATGCTTGGACAGTGATGCTTTAATCCATGCAGTAGAAACTGACTTACTGGCAATGCTCTCCGAGTTGGACTAAGAAACTGTAGCTTTTTGTTGTTTCTTCAAAATGCACTTAAATGATGTTAGCTTGCAGTCTGCACCCACTGCACAGTGTATCCCTCAGGCCCAGGGCACTGCCAGGGCACAACCTGACTCCCAGCGCAGGATTTTCAGGAGGCTTATTAGTTGTGCACAGCCTCCTCAGCGTTATCATTAGCCAAGTTTTGTGCTCATGGTGTGATCTCTTCTGAAGGATCATGTAGTGTTTGTCAAAGCGTAGGTATGCATCAGCTGGAGACAAAATGCTTTTGCTGTATAGAGACTCAAAATTATTTTAAGATAACTTTGATGCTTCTAAAATTAAATGGACACATAGTGGAATAAATTCATTTAAAATTGTCAAGGTCTTCAGTGTCCCTAATTTTAAACAAAATTAGTATCCATATGCTTCTGGACCTGTGCAACTATTTGCAGTGGGGTAAGTGTTGACCAGATTTTCTGCTGTGTCATCTTATGATCCTGTTGTTCATGTTGTATGCTGTTGTTTCCTCACCAGTGCATTTACTGCCTCACCTGCAAAGGCAGACAGAGAATTGGTCTTGTTCAGCCTGGAGAAGAGAAAGCTCTGAGGAGACCTTATTGTAGCCTTCCAGTATCTGAAGGGGGGCTACAAGAGGCCTGGGGAAGGACTTTTTACAAAGGCCTGTAGTGAACGGACAAGGGGTAATGGGTTCAAACTGGAAGAGAGTAGATTTAGATTGGAATTAGAAGGAAATTCTTCATTCTGAGGGTGGTGAGACACTGGAACAGGTTGCTCAGGGAGGTTGTGGATGCTCCATCCCTGGAGGTGTTCAAGGCCAGGTTGGATGGGGCCTTGAGCAACCTGGTCTAGTGGG
>JAVSBS010015200.1:0-12349 GCA_033124195.1 Coracias cyanogaster | reverse complement strand
AACATCTCCAGGGATGGTGACTCCGCCACTGCCCTGGGCAGCCTGTTCCAATAGCTAATCACTCTTTCAGTAAAGAAAGTTCTGCAGCAAGTGCATCCCAACCCAAAATAAGTTTTCACAATGGCTTTGAAGGGGCGTTTCCAACACAAGTAGGGGATAAGGAAGAACCAGAGCCAGGGTTGCTGCAGTGGAGGATGCTCTGTGCTCAGTGCCTCTGGACACCACCCTTACGCCTTACACCCTTCACCAGTTTGACCCTTTTAGATCCTCAGCTCCAAGCACAAGCTGCCTCTCAGCAGCTCCTAAATCACATCAAACCTCAAACCAGTGTTCTCTAGCTGGGCAGGGCCAGGGCAAGCTGGGGGCTGCATGTCTGGAACCAGCAAAAGCTTGGAGGCTCTGCAAGAGCCAGGAACGCATCCTTGCTTGCTTGACATGGGGAAGGTCCTTCACGGACACAAACAGGCTTGTTTTACAGCGGTGCTTCTGCCTCATCCCTCCGGGCACCGGGTGCCAGACGGTGCTGCGGCATCCGCTCTGCCATCTGCTCTCTGCAGAAGAACGATCCTCCCTAAAGCCACAACCCTTCAGTGGGTTGGCAGGGGGGCTGCCCAGCCCAGGACCCCCCACCTGTGCTGGGATGCGGGTGCCTCTGGACCTCCTCAGAAAGCAGCACATCCCTGGCTCATGAGCTTCACCTCAGCTCACCCTGCTCCTCTACGCATGGCAGGTTTATAATGAAAGACAGACATTTAGCCAGGCTTCACGGTGCTCTTATACGGAGAACAAAAGCCACCCAAGAAAATAAACGCAAAAGGCTGGCAGCAAATATTTGACAACAAATTGCAAGGTTGCTCTCGCACCTGTGCCACGGATGAGTCAGCCCAGCTTCCACGGCATCCTCCCGAGGTTTCCTGCCCTCCCCAAGCTCAGTGTCCCCTGGGGACCTCCCCGTGCCCATCAGTGGTACACAGGGACCACCATCATAGAATCATAGAATCATTTAGGTTGGAAAAGACGTCTAGGATCGTCAAGTCCAACCTTCATCCCAACATCTTCCTGACCACTAGATCATGTCCCAGAGCACGCCATCTACTTGTTTTTTGAACCATCGATCCCTCCTGCAGCCAAGCTTTGCATTGACTGCTCAGGCCAGGGCTCACTGCTTGGTACCAGCATCTCCAGGGGCGACGCCTGCCTGGAGAGGTAGCCCCAAGGTGCCATCAACCACATGGGAACACAACCCAAGCCTAAACTCGCCGCTCTTGCCCTCTGCCTGCGCTATGGGCAGGGCTGCAGGACCGGCAAGCATGGCAGAGCCCCAGGCACCAGAGGGCAGCCACATCACAGCTACCACAGTCTCCAAAACCCTCCTTCCCACACCAGGAAGGTTCTACAAGCGCAGCTGCTCTTCTCCAATCCTCAGCACTTGCTGTTCACAATGCCCATGGGAAACATCTGCAACTCAGGGCTCCAAGACGAGCCATAGACCACCATGAACACCAGCTTTACATGAGCCTCCACCCCAGGAACACCCACGGCTTGTATTTTGCACCCACTACGCACCCTAAAAACACATGCCCCTGCAAGCCCGGTCCCTTCCTTCCCCATCTCACACTTTGTTTTGACTTGGGAACCAACTCAGAGGCAATCTGTTGTGGTTTGTATTTGTAGGGCACTGGCATGAAGCAGTTGCTATAGGAACAGCCTCCCGGTAAGCTGGGAAGATTATTTTTGGAGCTGTGATGCTATTTAATCTATGTAAAATGGATCGGGAGCCATCGACCATAAGCCTCTTCGGGCTTGTTTCTCAGCCCGGAGAGCAAGACGGGACCTGAGCGCCCAGAGCAGCACCTCGCAAGGAGGCCATTACGGCAGAAGCTCCTTTTCAACCTCTGTTTGCTGTCTCTAGAACTTCCCTCAGCTAAATATTTCCCCTTGCTTGCAATTTCTCCAGAGCTGGTGGAGAAGCTGCTAGCTGGAGGCACAAGGCAGGCACTTCCCAGCACTAGTGACAGGCCCTGCAGCTCAGAGGGATACCCAATGACACCCCCACAAAACCATCAGGAGACCTGGAGCAACCCCAGGGTGCTGCTGCACCCCACAGCCCCACTGTTCCCACACCAAAACCAGCCCCTGGCTAAGCTGCTTGAGGCGGTCACAGGCTCTGCCTCCCCCCGCCTCAGTTTCCCTCTCACTGCCATCCAAAGCTGGTGTCCAGGAATCACAGCACGCTGGCTGGGATTAGGGATGATGAAAAGAACCGTGGGGTGAGACGGGGATGGGACAGACATGACTCAACTGCAAAATACAATGCGAGAAGAGCAATTTTTCACCCTCAACCTCCTTTTTCTCAATTCTGCTTCTCGTGCACTCTCTCCTGCCGTTTCCCATACCTGTCCAGGAGTTTTATAACCAAACATATGAACAACGCCCTTCCAGTATCTGAAGAGGAGGGCCTACAAGAAAGCTGGGGAGGGATTTTTTACAAAGACCTGTAGTGATAGGACAAGGGGTGATGGCTTCAGACTGGAAGAGGGGAGATTTAGATTGGAAATTAGAAGGAAATTCTTCACTCTGAGGGTGGTGAGACACTGGCACAGGTTCCCCAAGGAAGCTGTGGATGCTCCATCCCTGGAGATGTTCAAGACCAGGTTGGATGGGGCCTTGAGCAACCTGATCTAGCGGGAGGGGTCCCTGCCATGGCAGTGGGGTTGGAACTAGATGATCTTTGAGGTCTCTTCCAACCCAAACCACTCTACGATTCTACGAAAAATACCACACTTACTTGGTAAAAGCCCATTTTGCTCCCCAGACAGAGTGGAGGAGGTCCAGGAGGACAGGCAAGCATCAAAGCCAACCTCTGCTGTGGTGATCCCAGACAGAACTCCAAGTCCTAGCTCCTCATAGGTATTTCCACCATGGAAAACAATCCCACCTCCTTAGCACATTCCCTGTCAATCCCATCATCAACCAGTCTCAACCACTGACACCGGGGGTTGATTCAGAGATGCCAGCCCTTCCTGGGTGGGATTATCTGGATCTCTTGGAAGTGCTGATCACCCGTCATTTCTCAACCGGAGCAATTTCCATGTTGACTCTAGAAAACGCATCTGCTTTCATCACTTTTAATAGCTATGAATATTAAATACGAGCGGGTATCTATATTTAATAGTCTCGCCTGGCTGCCAGAAGATGGATGGATTTTCAGAGCAGCTGCAGATGCAGGCACAGGCGGTACTTGTGTGGTTCTACAGAATTACACTGGAAATTAATCATCAGAATAGTACAGCAAATAATCATTCATAAATCATTCCAAATCTGGGTGATCACTTAGCGATTATCACCAACCTGGCCAGGCTCTTTCAAATGCAAATGGAAAGCTGTTCCAGCAAATGGAGGCCTAAAAATAGCCAACAGTGGCTGCTCGTGCAAGCTCTGGCATGTCCTGGACACGTTCAGTGGAAGGAGACAATGGGCATGAGCCCAGGCATGATGACCCCAACCCAGCCATGGGGCTCCACAGAACAAATCCAGAGCTTGAAGACCACTGCTCCTCACTAAACATCCCCCCACATGTGCCTGAAATCCGTAAGCACTGTGGCGAGAAGTGAAATGAGTAAATTTTGCAGAAATATAAGGACTTGAGTGACTTGATCTATGTTGGCCCAAGGTTGGCACAGGCAGCCCTCAGTGCTGCTTCCACAAACTCCTCAATTTCTTTTGGCACAAGCTGTCCTTGCTGCAAGGATCCTGAAATCAGAGAAGCTACACCAGGGATGAGTTTTGACTCACCTCCTGCTACACCAGGGATGAGTTTTGATCCACCTCCTGCTACACCAGGGCTGAGTTTTGACCCACCTTATGTTATCTGCTGCCCTTCCTATGAAATACATATTAAAACACAATCCTGAATGAAGGGTGGAGGTACCAATCCATCAGTGCACAGAAAGGACTTCCTGTTTCATGAAAGAAACGCAGTGGGAAGGCACAAAGTATTTTTGTTGCCATTACTGCAGCACTCCCAGCCCAGCTATTGAGCATTTTATTGGTGCAATTAGAAGATGACGATGTGACCCATCAATAGCCTCAGCAGCAAACACTGCGCTCTCTGGATTGCAGCCATGCTCTTTCCGGCATGTACGAGATGTTCCGATTACCCAACCACCGCAATAACTCCATCAAGCTGAATGAGGCTACAAAGACACGCAGGCGGGTTTAAAACACAGCGAAAGGCAGGGTTTAAGCCCAAAATAAGATGGAAAAATGGAGACTGAAAGGCAGGACGTGATAAATGCAAGACACCACATCAGCAGAGAGAACCAACCCAGGAGACACTGGACAACCGTTTGCTCAGCAGAAGAGGATCCAGTCATCAGGGCTTATTACAAATCCAATATGAATTACAACAGAACTTTTAAAAGGGAGCTAAAAAAAGCAAATAAATTCAGGGTTATAGGAACAAGAAGTCCTATCTCAGACATGACATAGCTTCAAAGAAGTCCCTGACAGCCCATGCCTGGTTTGGGACACTGTGTTCCTTGGACAGATGTGCACCATGAAGAGACAGCCATGAGAGTGATGTTGAGGCTGGACTTTGTTCAGCATGAGTGGGAGAAAATCTGCATCCATGGAGCTGAGCGTCCCCTTGGGCAAATGGGTGAGGTAAAGAGGCTGCTTCCAGCCTCATTTTCTAGAATTTTATCAATTGAAAAAGAAAAAAAGAGCCTAGAGATCCCTCAGGAAGCAAACCTGCCAAAAAGGGTGACTAGAGAGGTCAGCTATGTAATGAGCCAAACCTGAATCCTGCTGAGGTGGACAGGACTCTTCACCCTTACTTTCATATACAGAAATATATGGATATGTGTACGTGGGACGAAACACAGGCAGCCCTCAGTGCTGCTTCCACAGCTCTTTCAAGTGGATTTATCATAGAATCACAGAATTGTTTTGGTTGGAAAAGTCCTTTCCGATCAAGTCCAACCGTTCCCCCAGCACTGTCAGGGCACCACTAAACCATAGCCCTCAGCACCACATCTCCGTCACCTGGAAACCCCTCCAAGGATGGGGACTCCACCACTGCCCTGGCCAGCCTGGCACAGCCTTTCACAACCCTTGCCAGGAAGAAATTGTTCCTCATGTCCAACCTAAACCTCCCCTCATGCAACTTGAGGCCATTTCCACTTGTCCTATCACTTGCTCCTCGGGAGAAGAACCTGAGCCCACCTGGCTCCAGCCTCCTTTCAGGGAGTTGTGGAGATAAAAGTTCTCCCCTGAGCCTCCTTTTCTCCAGGCTCAACACCCCCAGGTCCCTCAGCCACTCCTCACCAGACTTGCGCTCTAGGACCTTTCCCCAGTTTCAATGCCCTTCTCTGGCCATGCTCCAGCCCCTCAATGTCCTTGTTGGAGTGACGGACCCAAAACTGACCCCAGGATTCGAGGGGCAGCCTCCCCAGTGCCCAGTGCAGGGGGACAATCCCTGCCCTGGTCCTGCTGGCCACACTAGTGCTGACACAAGACAGGATTTCCTTAAAAGCTCTCCAAAACTCATATCAGCACAAGTAAGGGGGACTTTGCTAGGAGATTCTTGAGTAGGTGGAGCATTGTTGGCTTCCCCCCCCCGCCTCCGTCCTTTGACTGCAATATTCTGCTCTCCATTTCCAGAAGAATGAAAAGTTTGGCAGCCACCAGCAGCACAGAGCCAGACCTCAAACCTCCTGAAGTGGAGTCCCAGGGCTGGAAGAGCAGAGCTGGCAGGAAACAGGAGCAGGGATACAAATGAGCCCAGCTGATGCTTTTGTTAAGCGCTGGAGAGCTGAAGTTATCCCTGCTGGCCACAGCCATATGTCCCTTTCTGTCCCTGGGGACAGCTCTGAATAGCAGTGACAAAACATGGTGGTGAAGGTGTGATTATAGGGAACTAACCGCTCGTTATCAGATAATTAGTGGCTCATGACGCACATCTCCTCACAAGAAGAAAAAAAAACATTATCAGAAAAAAAGAAAGCCTGATAGAAATAGAAACTTTTTCATCGCACAGCTCAGAACAACAAGGACAGGCCAAGTGCCACCTCCAGTAGCAGCTCGGGGTGCCAAGATCCACTTGACCTCCTGGTTTGCAGGAACAGGCACCTGTGGCCCCAAGGACAGTGACTCTGCCTTGGCTGGGACCTGCCACACCAGATAGGCTGCTTCCCCACAATGGGATCCTTGTGGAAAAGGCCTAGACCAGCCCCAGCAGCACCATGGTGGGTACAACTCAGGACCTGCAGCATCACCTCCCTGCTCCTTGTCTCCTCTGTGAGCCCAGTAAGGGCCTGGGGATCTCAGACCCTCCAGCTGGAGAGACTGGTGAGATCAGCATGCCTCCAAGGAGGGGCACGTTTCAGTGGGTCAAACCTTTATGGAGCAAGTAACAGCAGGGAAGGAAAAAGGTGAGGACCTGTACCAGGAACCTTGATGGAGAAGGTCTTCACTAAGAGCCCACACATACACACGCTGTGCTACTACAGACCATCTCCACAGACTGAGCCCAGCCACCAGGGCCTCAGTTTTGCCGTGTATCCCTCAAAGCTCCAAAGCTGATTGAGCCTCCTGGGAGAAGCCTGAGAAACACTTTGGGGTTGGGTTTATTTGCAGTAGCAAAAGGGTTTCTGCTACCCAGACTCCCGTAACAGTCCTGCCTCCCCTTCCCCAGGGAGCCAAACTGCAGACAACATACCCTTTTATAATCATAGAATGGTTTGGGTTGGAAGGGACCTCTAAAGCCCATCTAGTCCAACCACTCTCCAGGAAGCAGGGACACCTGCTAGATGCAGGTTGCTCAGTGTCCTGGCCAACCTCACCTGCAATTGTTCCAAGGATAGGGCATTGACCACTTCTCTGGGCAACCTGGGCCAGGCTCTCATCACCCTCAGCATCAAAAATGTCCTCCTTATACCTACTCTGAGGAGGTCTCATCTGCAGAGGGAACCTGGTTCCTGTTCACACCTTCTATCAACCACGTGTTTTCATGCCAGGATTTCATTCAAAAATCACTTAAGGAGTTTCCTGAGCACAGAGGAGACCTTCCAAGCTATTAGAAGCTCAAAACCGTGTGCTGCACACGAAGATGGCTCTGTTGGCTCTCTGGGTACCACTTTACATGAAATTAAATTGAAGCAGACATTGTAGGACACTGCCCAGAGAGAGGCTCCAGGCTTGCTAAGGAAGCCAACCCCAGATCAACCCTCGTGGTCCAACCAGCAAGTCTCAAAGTCCAGCTGCTTCTCTCCTGCAAATCTAATGAAAGAACGAACGATTGCAATGTGAGTCCTCAGCCCACGCCTGGTACCAGGTCCCCTTTCAACACAACCTCCACCATGGCAACACTGGAATCCCCCCTTTAGGGTGTTCTTGGGTCATTAGATTACTCGGCAGGTGGAAGGAGATCAACAAATCCACAGCTCAGGCAGCCCTGATAACACCTTTAAAAATATCTCAGGTCAGGTTCAGCCCCAGAAACCTCCCTAGGTGGAGCAGGTCCACCCCAGAGCTGCCAGATCCACTGCACACTGTATCCCTTCACATTCTATTTTTCCATGGGGTCCACAGCCCACCAGGCAGAAAGCACTAGTAGAAGAAAGCCTCCAGGCAGCCAGGCCCTGGGTGACAAGGGGCTTTGCTCTTCTGGGACATGGTTGGGATGGAGCTGGCAGGAGACCCTGTCTCCACCCAGCATCACTCTGAAATTTTGCCCAGAAAGGCTGGATATGTGGTTCCTCACTCTACCAAATCTCACATAAAACTGCCTGCAAAAGATTTTATTATTGCCAAGTCCTGTCCTTGGGTCGTAACCACCCCCTGCAACACTCCAGGCTGGGGGAAGAGTGGCTGGAAAGTGCCCAGCAGAAAAGAACCTGGGGGTGTTGGTTGACAGCCAGCTGAAGATGAGCCAGCATGTGCCCAGGTGGCCAAGAAGGCCACGAGCATCCTGGCTTGTGTCAGCACTGGTGTGGCCAGCAGGACCAGGACAGATATCGTACCCCTGCACTGGGCACTGGGGAAGCCCAATCTCAAATCCTGGGGTCAGTTTGGGCCCCGCACTCCAACAAGGACATTGAGGGGCTGAAGCATGTCCAGAGAAGGGCAACGAAGCTGGGGAAGGGTCTAGAGCACAAGTCTGGTGAGGAGCAGCTGAGGGACCTGGGGTTGTTGAGTCTCTAGAAGAGGAGGCTCAGGGACGACCTTCTCACTCTCAACAACTCCCTGAAAGGAGGCTGAAGCCAGGCGGGGGTCGATATCTTCTCCCAAGGAACAAGTGATAGGACAAGAGGAAATGGCCTCAAGTTGCACCAGGGGAGGTTTAGGTTGGACATGAGGCGAAACGTCTTCCCCAAAAGGGTTGTGAAGGGTCCCAGGCTGCCCAGGGCCGTGGTGGAGTCCCCATCCCTGGAGGAGTTTAAAAGCTGTGTAGATGTGGATGTGGTGCTGAGGGACACGGTTTAGTAGTGACCTGGCAGCGCTGGGTTAATGGTTGGACTTGATGATCTTAAGGGTCCTTTCCAAGCAAACCGATTCTGTGATTCTAGGATAAAATCGAGCCCAAAGTGCTGATGTGTCTCTCTGTTAGGTGAGGCACACGGGCAGCCGCCTCTGGCGTTATGAAGCATGTGAAGCAGCCAGACACACTGGTGAGAGCATTACACAGATCGCCACGGAAGTCGCTTGGTATTCAGTACAGGATTTGAATACCGTGCTAGGTGTGAGTGGGACAATGCTGGAGATGAAAAAGAAATACTGAATATATTCACTGAGCGAAGCAGAGGTCCTGTGGAAAGAAAAGATCATGTACTTAGGGATTATATAAAAATCCAGACATGCTCTGGGGAGATGGATCTAAGACGTAGGCATTTGGCAGTTGCCGTAGGCCTCAGTTGCTATTCTTAATGTCTGTGTGTGGCTGCGTGCCCACCCTGCAGAAGCAGACACAGCACACGTATGTGCTTCCCAGAGCAGGCGGCAGAGGTTTGGATAGGTGCTGCCCAGATCATGCCTGGCATTGTGCTCGGGTGCTCTGAGTGGTATTTGGTGCTGTTCCAGGCAGCAGGAGTGCTCGTGGCACTAACTCTCACCCTGACAGGATGTGGGATTAAAATTGGCCGGGGAGAAGCGGATGTGTTGCACTGAGCTGTCAACCCTACAGAATCGCCCTAGCAGTAGCTGTGATTTAGGGTCTTTCCTCCAGGTAATCTTGGATTTCCTCTGGGTGATCCCAACAGAGGCGCCAGTTCAGCCACCTTCTCTTTAAAACCAAAGTGGAAGTGTTTTTTTGCACACAGAACTTGGGCAAAGCTGGTTTATTAGCTGGCAGCTGACTTCGGGGAGGGAGAGAGTAGGGGGTGAGGTACAGCACGCACAGTTCTCCCATCTGAAGCTCATTCTGTTGGTGGCTTTTCTCTTTACAGCCGAAGAGCGAAGCAATACAATGGCTGGTAAATCATCTTTCAAGGAACGGGAGTCATTCAATGGCCGAAATATCCTCAAGGTCAGTATGGAACAATTAGAGAACTTGAGCTGGTTGGGGATATTGTAGAGCCAAAAGAAGCTGAACCACCTTTTCAAGACTGCTTTTGTCTTGGGTTTATGGGATCGGATCTCCCAGGGTGGGGGGGAAATCTGTTTAGAAAATAAACAATTCAGATCACTTGTAATTGAGAGCGTTACAGTATTTAACAGAAGCGTTCTTAAAGCTGCTGGGGCTCAGACCAGGAATATGTAGTGAGAATGCGAAGTGGGTGTTCGTGTTGTCGTTTACTTCGCTCGTGTTTTACCCTGGAGACTCGGGCTCGTGTGGATTCTCAGCCCGCCAGAAAGGAGTACTTTGTTGCTCTTGTTCTACTCACTCATATATTTATGAAACAAAAACCAACTGCCATTTCACTGACTTTTTTTCTTCTACTTTTTTAATCTCTGCTACTGATTTGCATAGGTTTGCACCCGAAAAATAGCAGATAGTGGTAGGGAGTCCTGTCAGCCAGGATCTGCGAGAGCTTTGGCAGTGATGAGAGGGTAGGAAGGAACGTCACCCAGACCCTGGAGGTGGGTAAGGCTTGGAGGGGAGTATACAGCCGGGATTCAGACTGCAGGCAGCCTCTGCTGCGCATCCAGCGCCAGACTGATGCTGTGGTGCTCGGGCCCTGCAAGGGTGACGAGCACAGAGAAAACAACGCTGTGTTGTTAGCAAATTTGCCGTCCTTGTTGCGTGAGGGGATTTGTTGCAGGCAGCTATGGTAAGAGAGAGGTGGGACAATGCCCGAGTACATCAGGGAACTGTTAGAAGATACTCTGGCAGCAAAAAGATGTGAAAGAGGATGCGGGCTGAGTGGGAGCTGGACAGCCCAGGAAGACTTTAGGATGCCAGAGGTGCGCTTTATTTGTGTGTACAATTTTTCTCTGTGCTGTATGAGGCACTGGATGCGCGGGGATGTGAAGGCAGGGAGTGGAACTGATTGATCTCCGCTGTGCAGAGGACAAACAAAGGGACAAAATTAGGTTAAGCTCTCATTGTCCTCAAACGGTCTGTGCAAGCGCAGTGTCATGACTCAGCGTCACCACATGTTGAGTGTTGGGTGTGAGACTGCGGTATTGCAAACTGGAGCAGGGAAGCCACAGGCGCCGTCCCTTTCTTAATGCCATCTGCGAGTTTTGTTAGCTCGTGGTGTCAGAGCTGCCTTCAGAAAGGGAAGGTGGGATAAGTCGGGAGCCTGGAGAGTCTGCAGGGACCTGGCTTTCAAGATGTTTTTGCTTTGCCTTTGCTCCTTGCATCTCTTAAACTTTTCCTCATACTTCAGAGGTATGGAACTGTCAGTCTTCCTTGATGCTTCTCATGCAAAACCACGTACAACTGGGAAGGCATTAACGATGCTCCCTCTACTGGTCACACCACCAGTGGACCGCACTGCGGGGTCTGAGGATCTGTGGGACTGGTGCTGTGTGTGGCGCTTAGAAATGCGACTGCCCTACCTCAGATGGCCGCTTCTTGTTCTTGACGCTCTCTGAAATATCAGCCGGTGCATTTTTAAAGCTCCTAATTGATTTTGTACTGATGTAGCCAAAAGAACTGCTGGCTGTTTGGACTGTTGATAATTACTTCAAAGCATGTCTTGCCGCAAGAAATGTCGTCCTTCTCCCCCACCTCCACTACATTTCCTAACCTGCTCGCTTCGTATTTCCCTTTGGTCTCCCACGTGCCTGCAGCAGAACGCCCGTTGGCATTAATTAATTACATGAGTCATAAATAGCTCCAGGCTTCTTACCAGAGGAGCCCAGCCTCAGCCAGCCACTGATGCATTCTAGCATGACCTTGCAAGGGTGCACCATTTCCCTCCCAGCCCCCTTTTATATACATTATTTATCTTCTGCTCAGGGAGGCTGCCCTCTCTCAAAGTGGCTTCATTAACTTTTGCAAGAGGATCCGAACGACGGGCTGTTAATGAATATGGCCGCTGTTAGGCAGGCTGGCTTGCGGGCCCCATCCCCTTGTAGGCTAAGCGATGTGCGGTGCGTGCATTTCCAGGCAGTGGGACTCTGCAATAGCTGGGTGGGGTGGCTGTGTTCCCACTTGGAAAACCAACAAAGCACAGCTACTGGTAGGAGGGTATCATGTCGGGAAACTTGGGTTTTGTCACGCTCGTTCGCGTTGTGCGGCTCTGACTGGTGTGCAGAGCACGATGGAGTCGCCTTGGTTCTGCTGTTCTATCCTGAAGACCCCCGTGGTCGGAGCTGGGGGGTGTGTGTGCAGATGCGCTGGCAGCACGTGTTTGCCGATAGCTTGCCCGCGTTACCCTAGCCTCCAGCTGGTATTTTGCTGTCAGCAGAACCAATCGGCATTTTATTTAATAATCCTTTGTTCTGCTCGTTCCCCAGAGTTAAACATACGCTCCTGTTTGTGCTAATAAATGGTTGTGCAGGCCAGTACCTTCCCACTCTGCTCAGAAAATAGATCCTGTAGGATGAGTTGCGTTCGGGAGTTTAAAGTACTTGTATCTTGAAGAATATCCATGAAAAAGGCTCCCTGGCCTCCTGGTGCTGAAAGCCTAAGGGAGCGTATGACCTGAGAGCTGAGTGATTTGTGTATCCCACAAAAGCACTAGACCCTTTAGCTTTGGGCTTGTCTACTCTAGTCACAAGAAGCTGGGGATTCTTTATGCACCACTTAGAATCATAGAATCACAGAACAGTTTGGATTGGAAGGGACCTTTAAAGCCCATCTAGTGCAACCCCCCTGCAGGGAGCAGGGACAGCTTCAACTCGAGCAGGTTGCTCAGAGCCCCGGCCAACCTCACCTGCAATGGTGCCAGGGATGGGG